>PVKA01018911.1:10607-43034 GCA_004027165.1 Ctenomys sociabilis | reverse complement strand
ACAAGATGGATTTGATAAATTAATACATTGCAAACTGTTTACATAATGTTTTGGTATCACAGAAGGTGCATACATGGTATTATACTTACAGACATTATTATACCATATGTCTCTTATCAATAAATAAAGAGAGTGTAGCTGTTTGTGTGTCTTATTTTTTATACCTGAATTACATCAAAGATTGAATAATTAATACTTTCTACCTTGTTATTTTCCTAGTGATTGTCCATAGTACTAGAAGCTGACATAACATCCTGTCCAACCACCATTAGTGCAAATCTTGCCTCTCACAGAATTATGTAGAAGCACAGCCTTATCTATCCCAACTGTACTGTCCATACACACACATCATGATTCTTCCATTCTATACCCCTTTCTTTGTCTACACCTGTCAAAGATGGGCACTCCATTGTCATTCAACGAACTTAGTTGCATGAACTCGACAACACAGTCTTACACAGCATTCCACAACAATAGTGAGTTATCTGAAGAAGTTGTCGACCATAGCCATTTACAGCTCTATTTATATTATGGCCCTGCGATGTATACTTCATTTTTATACTTTTCTGCTGGATGTTTAAGACCTAGATAGAGCAAGACCTTTATACCAACACATGTACTTTATGTTTCTTATGAGGTCAGTGAAGTCTCCTCAGGATTTATCTTGTACTCCTGTGTAGGAGACTCTTCCTGGTCCTCGTCTCAGTCCAAGAAACCAATATTTGTAATCCCAAAGTTACATTATTGGAATCCCATCAAGTTGATTCCAATCTACCACTTTCCATGCAGCCCATGGCAAAAATGAGGACACTAAATTATATTTTTAATCATCAGGGAGTCAAGGGGCTCTAGATCCAGCCACGCAGATGGCTTCCCGGAACCAAGACAGCAACCCAGGGCCTCACCCGGTTTTTATTCAGTGAGGGAGTGGCTTGAGGACTGAGAATTGTGGGAAGTAGGTGACTACTGTGAACTGAGCTAGGTGTGGGGCCTACATTTACCTCTGCCATATGCAGAGAGGATATGCAGACAGAGTAATCTGCATTATATAGTATTTAATGTTTTGGGAAGTCTAGGGCTTCAGCTTTGATGTAGTCTTTCAAGCCCCAGGAAGTCATAGCCTCTGTCTCAAGGCTCGATCCCAGCTGGCAGCGCGAAGCATTAGCTCTACCATCCTGTCTCCACCCGGCTCACTTTAAGGAGCAGCAGGCTTACCAGGGAAACACGCATGCCACCTTCAAAGACTGTCACCAGCACCTCAGCTAGACCAATACACATTGCTTAAGGCCAATTGAAGGATAAACAGAAGTCCTAGCCAGTTCTCTACATAACAATACAAGAAAATAGGATCAGGCTCAGTCAAAACGGAGACAGTCGCTCTTCTTTCAAGGAGAGCTGCTCAGGTGGTCCCCCACACTCCTGTACCTTATTCTGTACACCCTTTGTCTCTGTCATCCATGTGGATGAGTCACAGCCAATGCTTGACCAGTTTGCTCTCTGTGAGAGCCTGAGAGAAAATTTTCTCTCCCTATGACTCTCCCCAGGCACACTATAGAACTTCGACCTCTTTCCTCTGTGGCTCCATAATCTCCTTGTTCAGAAAATTTGGAGCTCAACTGAGTTTCATGATGTTGCAGTACAGGTTCTCCTATGTCCTGAGTCTTCGTTGACCTTGAAAAGCTAGAGCCAAAATGTTGGCTGGCCTTGTGGCTCTTCTATTTCTCCAATTTTGATCTGTGAACTTAGGTTGTTAACCATCCAGAAGAAAAGCTGATTAGTATCCTGCAGCAAATGCCATTCACTTTGGCTTATCGGACTCAATTGATTTTAGTTGTTGTTGTACATTTCCATTTGTATTTCTGCTTTTCCCTTCTTATACTAGGGAGACTATATGATATTTACACATGTGTGTCTGGTTTATTTCCCTTATGAGTATATGTTCAAGTGGCATCCACTTCAGTATAAATGCTTCAAACTTATTCTTAATAGCTGAATAATACTCCATTATATAGAAATACTACATCTTTTTCAACCATTTCTCATGTGATGAACATCTTGGTTGTTTCCAAGATTTTGCTATCACACATTGCGCTGCATAAACATAGGTACACATATATCACTATGATACAATGTTTTCAGTTCCTTTGGGAAAATTCCCAGTAGGGGGATAGCTGGCTTGAATGGGCTTTCTAGTCCTACTCTTTTGAGGAGTCTCCACACTGACCTCCACAATTTAAGAAATTTAAAAATGCTTTCATTTTTTATCATTTACTTACCTTTCTCCTTCTAGAAAAAGATATTCTAATAATTAGAAATTTCTTAGTTTACATTATATCAAAAACACAATTTCATCTAACAAACTGAAGAAAAATAACCATATAAGGTAAAATGACAACAAATGTGTATTGTGTGCCTTATACAATGTAGCAATAAAATATGTAACAACACTGGTAAAAAGCCTTGGAAGAGTACCTGGAAGCACATTGTGATAAATTTCTTTACATAATATATGAGGCAGTATAATGTCAATAAAAGGTAGATTGCAACAAATTAAAAGCACTGTAAACATGAATCAACCACTAATATACCACAACAAAACATTCTAACCAATACACCAATAGCAGAATAAAATGGAAATATGTAGTATTTAATTCATCCAAAAAAAGTAGAAAGAGATCAAAATAGGTTAAGGATCATCTAAACAAACAAGAAAAACATAAGATGGTAAATTTAAACTCCACTGTATGAATAATGACATTAAATGTAAATGGTCTAAACATTTCCATTGATGGCAGAGATTAAATAAATTTAAAAAGCCCCATCCACCAGTATATGTTTCCTATAAAAACAAAAACAGGGCCGGGGAAATGGCTCAGTGGAATAAGCACTTCCCTGGCAAGCACAAGGGCCCAAGTTCAATCCCCGGTTCTGCAAAAAAAAAAAAAAAAAAAAAAATTCTTTAAAAAAAAACCTTTAAATACAGAGCAAAATTGTCTAAAAGAAGGGCAACAGATATATCATATACTATATAGTAACACTAAAGAAAAATGGAAATACTTTATTCACAAAGGATAGAGTACATTTGAAAGCACAACATTTTTCCATGGTTAGAGAAGCGCATCTCAAAATGACAAAGAAGATAATTAGTAAAGCAAACAAAACAGCAAAATATAACACATGAGGTAAAAACTGACAGAACTGCAATAAAAAGAAACCAATTCAGAATTACCATCAGAGATTTTGACAATCTGTTTCTCTATTGCTGATGGAATCAATGAGCAAAAGATCAGTAAGCATATAAAAGACAAAGCTACTTATAACCCAATCATTCTGCTCTGGGAAGTATGAGGCAAGAGCCCAAATTCAGACCCAGCCTGGGCAACTTAGTGACTTAGTAAAATCTTGTCTCACAATAATTTTTTATAAAAAAAAAAAAAAAAAAAAGGCAAAGGGCTGGGGCTGTAGCTCAAGACAAAGGCCTTGGTTTGAACCCCTAGTGTTAAAAAAAGAAAAATAAGTTGTGAATCCCATAGCCATGCCATCCCCTAACTCCCATGGATCAGGGACTCCCTAACACTAGAGCCCCACGAATTAATCCTCTTGGTAGGGCTAGGGTATATTTACTGAGGAGCAACACCTCCTGAGTTTACATTTCAGATTGGAAGCAATAGTAAGATCACAGCAACTGAAGCAGAAAATTAGTGTTCAGACCCACACTAGGCTACAGCTGTAGCCTCTTGGCTGAAGGTATTCTACTAAACAGGAAATCTTCCTCAGAACAAACACTCAGTAGAAATACTGCGAGGTAATTCCTCAGGTAGATTCCTCAGACTGTGCCCCGTGATTCTATTCTCTGAAGATAATTTTCTCTACATTTATAATAAAATATCTCATTTTGAGCTGATAGCTCAAGAAAAACTTTCCCATACCTTATTCCACATAAATTTCATAGTAACCTTATGCAGCAGGGAGGGCCAGGGCTGGCATCCTCCTTTTACAGAAGAGGAAATTTATATAAGAAGCCAGTAGTAGCATGGAGTGGTAACTGATCTTAACTGAGGCCTCCTGATTCCAAGGCCCACCAATAATTCTTAATGTTTTGCCAGAGGGCAATCCATGGCAGAGCTGTCATCCAAACAAGAAAAAAGCTGTTGACCAAGATGTTACCAAAGGTGAAGAAGGAAGCGCCAGCCCTTTCAAAAGCTGAAGCCAAAGCAAAAGCTTCAAAAGCCAAGAAGCCTGTGCTGAAAGGCATCCATAGCCACAAAAAGAAGATACGAGCGTCACCCACCTTCCACCATCCCAAGACACTGTGGCTCTGGAGGCAGCCCAAATACCCTCAGAAGAACACCCCCAAGAGAAACAAGCTTGACCACTATGCCATCATCAAGCTCCCCCTGACCACAGAGTCAGCACTGAAAGAGATGGAGCAACAGCAATACGCTCTTGTTCATTGTGGATGTTAGAGCCAATAAGCACCAAATCAAACAAGCTGTAAAGAAACTCTATGACATTGATGTTACCAAGGTTAGTCCCCTCACCAGGCTGGATAGAGAGAAGAAGGCATGTTTGACTGGCTCCTGATTATGATGCATTGGCTGTTACCAACAAAATTCGGATCATCTAAACAGTGCAGCTGGCTAATTCTAAATACATACTTTTTTCCTAGTAAAAAAAAGCAAGAAACAAAGATAACAAAGTTACTTTTGCACAAGTTAAATTGCCTCACTGAAATCACTGTTCTTCACTTATTGACTAATTTTAGTGTTCAAATGTACATCCATATGATAAGTATGATTATGTATACCTAAAATGTACCAATAAACTTAATTGTACTAAATTTAAAATGTATTTTCACTTACAAAATGATAAATTTCATTTTGTTCATGTCCATAATTGACCAAATTGAAAGTTGACCATCAGTATAGAACCTCTAAAAATGTTTCTCTGGCAACTTTTCTGGTCTAATCCAATATTTTGGAAATCATCTGTAGGAAAGAGATAGAGTTTATTAGTACAACGATTAGGGAAATGTTTAGTATGCATTGGCTAAGATGGTACATAGTTGTCCTAGCCCTAGAGAGATGCAGACAAAATTCTGGAACATCAGCAGACAAAATTATAAATACAACCAGAGCTGCACTTCCCTGCCATTCATGAAAGACAACTCCATGAAACAATAAGGTATCTGAAACCTGCGTCAAATGAAATTTTGTTATTGAACTCACAAAGGCAGTCTGAAGTTACCATGATTCAGAACTGATCTAAAAGTCAAAAAGCAAAATAATCACATCAGGACAAACTACATGTCTGGCATTACCATCAAGATTAATTACTTTTAATATACAGAATATAGTTTCTGTCGGAATATCTGTGTACCTATAGTACTTTGAAAGCATTTAGATAACCACTATGAAGACAATAATATGCAATGTATTAATCATTGAATCTGTCCGACTAGTTGGTTTTGAAACTGTCTCATTGTTATTTCTCAACAAAATTAATTTTTTAAAAATTTTAAGAAGAAAGCAATTAAGATGACGTGAGCCATTGTGTGTCACATGGGCCATGTGTGGTTTCACTCATGATTCAGTTTTAGCCGGTTTTAATTTTCTTGAGGTATAATCTGGCAGTGTGTGAAATCAATTCATTCCCTTATTTTATTTCTAATTTCAAGCCACAAATCTCTGGAGACACACTGCATTTCTTTTCTCTCACTTTACCTCCCAAACAAATGGACCAGAGCACAACTGATTTTAACAATGTGGATTAGGAAGTGGTAAAGTCAGTCACTGCAAGCCGCGATCAGCGGGGACTGAAGACTGCCGACACATATGCCCTGCTCGTTGTCCGCACGTGGGCACAGTGCGACCTCCTCTGAGTCAAGGCTCGGCAGTGAGGGTCAGACAGAGGGAAACCAGAGCCCTGCCTCTGCTCTCCATTGACAAACTGAATTGATGCTAATTAACTCAAGATTAGCTCATTTCAACTAATATAGGAAACTAAGCTTTTGCTGAGTGATGTAATATTTCAAAAGTGAGACTGTGCTATGGAATTTATTGGGCTTCCTGAAATCAATGTAATTGTTTTTGCTGTTCATGTATTAGGCACAGTCTCCAGAGAAAAGCGATTCCTCTCATGTAATACTCTTTTCCTCCACGTTTGAAAGTCTGTCATCTTTCTCAATATACTCACTTCGTTAAAGAGTTTATGGCTTACAAGAGGGTCACAAAGTCTGAGTAGCAAAACGACTGTCCTGACAGATTTAGACAATAAAACCACCAGATTGTTATATAAATGTTTTTCTCAGAGGCTATTTCTGAAACACATACTAAATGCAAATATTGAAACACCTGCATGCCAAGCACAACTCCTTTAACAGATGTTAATCCCTGTGCATTTAACCAATGAATTTAGATCACATAAATGTAACTTACCCCCTTTAGATTATCTTGGAAAAATACCAATTACCTCATTTCAGTTTGACAAAGAAATTCTTACTCCCTTTATTGTAGTTTTAGTTTTATGTTTGACAATAAGAATATCTGAAAAGCGAGGAAAAAAAAAAAACGAAAGCCCAACCTTGAACTCAAACTCTTTATGCTACAACAGAAGAAAGTATGTAAATTGTCTACTAGTAGCATGGAAAATGTACAGATTGATAAGATTATATATTTTTTTCTCTCTGAAGTTCTGAAAATTGAAAGCTTTGATTTAAGCCACCACTAAGTAAAAAGGTAGTTGGCCTTCTCTCCTCTTCTTTTCTGAGGACTGATGGGTGTCCTAGTGCATGCTAAAAGCCTTCCAAAACATTTAAATTATTTCCTAGCTGGGATGCCTCAGAAAGATCTTTCCAGTCCCTTTCACCCATCTCCTGACTTTGCAGTGTAACTTGTCCTGGATTGTTTAACAATGATCATTTATTTTTGTGCAGACCCCTGTGGTAGGTACCAGACATACATTATGTCATGTTTTTTCAAATATCCCTAGAAGTGTGTTTTATGTTCCATGTTTTCCTGGAAAAATAATGCAGCCAGCCCATGTAACTTGACTCACTCAGTCAACAAGATTTTAACCCAGCTCCAGAACCTATTCTTTCCAGTAAACTACAATGCCTCCCATGCACCATAACATACGTCCTACACAGGCAACTTCTATTTCTATTTTTAAACTGTCCTCTTCCTTTCTTCTTAACAGATACAGAGAAAAAAGGAAAAATATTTACCACCATTTCTCAATTATTTCACACACACTAGTAACATGCTGTGCTCTGTACCAGAGTGAACTTACATGATGAGCACACAGCATTTGCTTCACTGGTTCACGATAAACATGGACTTGTTGCTCGACTAATTTATATCAAGAATTCTGTCTTTTGTTACCTGTAACAAACCTTGCTGTTACCTGTCTTTTACACATTGCAATGCACTATTTTTTTTTGTTTTCATGCAGGACTATGCAAAATAAAATAATATTAGATGAACCCACTGAAACAGTATCAATCTTATGTCAGATTACATACATAATTTTTCAAATATATGGGCGTGTGTGTGTGTGTGTGTATGTGTGTGTGTGTGTGTGAAAGATAAGGAAGAGCTAATATAAAGTCCGTGGAATATGGAAATACACTTTTTAAAGTTTCTAATACTAGGAGAAAATATCATGCCATGTCTCATAAGTAGATTGCAAGTTAAAGAAACAGATAAATCATAAAATTAAGATTAAAATTAATAAATATTCAGAAAATTAATTAAATTTGCATTAGTTCAAAATTAAATTAAATATTTCAAAATAATATTCAAAAATTAAAATTAAATTTTGAGTACAAGAGGCCAGACTGTAGAGTGTCATAGATACAAATCTGTGATCCATTTAGAGTACTCACACAGTACTTGATTAGAAAAACATCAACTAAGAAAAAGTTTTCAAGATAGTAAAGAATTACTAAGAACAAAATATAACAAAAATACTGGAATAGCAAATATATGGCCAGCACTTCTAATGGTTTGGGAATAGGATATTATGCAAAGTTCTAGTGTGTGTTGGGCGTGGACAGCGTCCATGGAGCTTACTGGTGGCCAGATGTCACTTGTGGGGCTGAGCTACTTCTATTTCCTTGATATCTTCCCTGTAGACATGGACAGGATCATGCCCATGGCGTGCAGGAGAAGCCCATTTGTAAAATATGCTGACAGAAATATTTTGCTGCTGTATACAAAAGAATAAATGAAAAACTGCTATTGTATACCTCTTTTTCTCCTGTGTTTAATTGTTTGGCCCATTTGATGGGTTCTTTCTGTTCCCTTTCATGCAGTGGTGGTCATTTTGATCCCTCTCTAGAATATCTTTTAGTACTCTGTGTACAGTTGGCTTTGTTGTCATGAAATTCTTTAGTTGTTCTTTGTCATTGAAGTATTTCACTTCCCCATTAAATCTGAAAGAAACTTTCAAGGTATATCAGTCTGGGTTGGAATTTGTTCTCTTGAAAGACTTCAAGTACTTTGCTCCATGCTCTTCTCAACTTCATGGTTTGTGAAGAGAAATCTGCCATTATTCTGATGGGTTTTCCTTTAAATGTGATCTGTTTCTTTTCTCTAGTGGCTTTTAGCATGCTGTCTCTGTGTCGCATTTCTGAGGTCTTGATTATTGTATGTCTCAGTATGGTTTTAATTGGCTTGATGGTATTTGGAGTTCTAAATTTGGTTACCCAAATGTCAGACTTTCCCCATATTGGGGAAGTTTTCTTCTCTTACTTCTGCCCATATTCTTTTCATATCATTTGTATTGACTCCTTTGTCATTGATTCCTACTAGTCTTATGTTGTTCATCTTTGCATAGTCTTGCAGATGTTGAATTATTTTTTCCTGCATCCTAGTTGGGGTTTTTGTTTTGTGTTGTGTTGTTGTTGTTGTTTTTGTTGTTGTTGTTGTTTTGGTGGAACCAGGGATTGAACTTAGGCCCTTGCACTTGCCAGGCAAGTGCTTATTCTACTGAGCCATCTTCCTGGTCCCTCATCTTCATTGTTTTTAAGAGATCTTTTCTTACCTTTTCACTAGCTGCAATGGTGTCTTCAAGCTCTTAAAGTCTATTTTCACTTTCATTCAAATGGTTTTGCCAGCTTGTGATTGAGGTTTTGATTTCCTGTATATGGCTTTGAATCTGCTTCATGCATTCTATTTCTTTCCTGTATTGCACATTGAAGGATTCCATCGTTTTTCTATTCTCCTCTATTTTTTATGCATCTTCTTTAGACACACTTAGTACTTCTTTCATTATACTTATTTCTTTTTTTACTTCAGAAATTATTTCTGTTCTGATTTCACTTAAAAGGTCTTTGAAGATTTCTACAGAACAGTATCAATCTTATGTCAGATTACATACATAATTTTTCAAATAAATGGGCATGTGTGTGTGTGTGTGTGTGTGTGTGTGTGTGTGTGTGAAAGATAAGGAAGAGCTAATATAAAGTCAGTGGAATATGGAAATACACTTTTTAAAGTTTCTAACTTGCAGTTGTTTCTTTACTTCAGATGCTATTATTTCAGAGATTTTAGGTGTGTGATTTCTAATTTATTCTATGCTATTGTCTCCTGCATTTGTTCTGAGTGGGCTCAGTGCCTGATAATGCACTTTGCTTCTTCTCTTTGTCCTTTTGTATAGCTCTGTCTTCTGATCTTTGGTGTAGTGCTTTGGTACAGTTATTACCTTAGCACCAGGTCTAGATGTACCAAGTTCAAACTCAGGTGGGTGTGGCTTGGGTCTGGCTGCTGTGTTCCACTTCTTTGTGTTTCAGCCTTTGGGAAGTGAACATTCTGTGACACCCTGGAAAAATGCTCTGTCCTGGATTAGTTGGGTGGGTCTTTTTCCTAGCCTCTCTGTAGGGAGTTTTGCCATAGGGTTCCACATAAGGCCTGTCTGATGGAGGAAGTTCCATGCACAAGCTGGGCCTGGGCACTAGCTACAGTGAGGATCCAGTGGGCCCAGGCTGTCACACACAAACACCAGGCCTAGGCCCTGGATGAATTCTGCAAGGCACTATTTGTCTGAGAAGCTTCTGGATAAAATCAGAGCCAGCCTTGCCTTATAAGTGTCCCTTCCATTCCTATATTTAATCAGAGATAAATCAGCACATGTCATTAACACACCAAGATTAAACTTCAGTAAAATCAAGTCATGAGCTGGCGGTGGAATCCTGACATGCTGCAGCCATGAAGTCATAAAACTTTCAGATTCTTGGTCTAGGAGTCCTTTTTCTTTGGTCCTACAGCATGACAACTTGGAAGTTATGGGCAATTATTTTTCATTTTGTTACTATATATATGCTTTCCGAGCTTGGCGTTCTCTCATTTATATTCTTCACATAGTATTGAGTATCACAGTGGTTACAAAATAAGCTCTAAAATTGGTTTCAACCCTCAAAGATCTTAATCTTCCTTGGAAATACTAACTTGCAAAATCATTCCAAATGTAGAGGTGTATGTTAGATGATAAATCTTGGTAGCAACTGTAATTACAATCAAAGGACAAAGAAAGAAAAGATTTCTCTAAAATGTAGGCACCATGAAGAATAATAAGTGCAAATTCTTAAAATTTTGATTATCATGGGCAATTGGTTATAAAAATGGATATAAAGGAGTGAGGGTATTGCTAAAGGACAGTTTTTCAACATAGACTCATTTCTGTACTTGAAAGGACAGGCACCAACTGTCATTGTTCCAAATTATCTTCTCGAAGAGGTTTTATAGCTCACCACCTTGGAAGATGGATTGCATCTCTCCCTCTCCCTCAAGATGCAAAGGAACAGACATGCCTATTGTCTATTACAAAAGACTTAAAAGTTCCTTAAGCTCAGATTCCTATCTTACAATATAATCCATTGCACATATGGTTGTCATCTAATTCTCTTTGTCACCAGTTACAAATGGAGCTTGGAGTATAGACACAAAGACTGGTACTCTGGCTAATGCTGTTGATTCAGGAGGTAGCAGCCTAACCTGGAAGCTGAAAAGCATGATAATATGTCAGACCTTTCACACTTTCTAAAAATGTATATGGGCTCTATGGTCCAGACTGAACAAAGGTCTAGAAACACAATACAAGCGCAGATGAAAGATATGATATTCTTATATATTTCTAGGTAGCATCAGTGCAGTTGATCCTTATAACTTGGCCAAGAATACAGACAGCTTCTGCCAAAGGAGTCAATTATAGTTCAAATTTAAATTGATTACATCATGAAAGAAATTTTTTCCACATGCTATTTCAAGCAATGAAATGATACACTTATGTTATCTCAGGCAGGAAAGAATAAATCATCTTCCTCAAGTGACTAAAACATCAAGGT
This sequence comes from Ctenomys sociabilis, assembly GCA_004027165.1. Lineage (NCBI taxonomy): Eukaryota > Metazoa > Chordata > Mammalia > Rodentia > Ctenomyidae > Ctenomys > Ctenomys sociabilis. The sequence continues at coordinate 31,690 of PVKA01018911.1, read as the reverse complement.
GGACCTTAATGAAAGTTCCCACCCATTGTGTGAGTCAGACCTGGCTATCATACCAAGGTATTATGAACCGGATGTCTCAGACACATTGCTTCTTACAGTTCTGAAGGCTGGAAGTCCATGATCACGGTGGCAGTGCAATCAGTTTCCAGGGAGAATCTTCTTGTGGCTGGCAAGCTCCCTATACCTGCATAGGCAGAAAGGTGAGCAAACTCTGGGATCTCTTTAACACACAACTCCCACCAAAGGCCCCACCTCAGGCACCTGGAGGACTAAGTGTGGATTTGGAAGGGACACACACACTAGGTCCCTAACACCCATTGTGATTCCCATTGCCTGATGCAATGGGGAATAAAAGCACTAAAATATTTGCATATTTTCTTCTTAATTACATTTAGAGTTCACCAGTCCTGTTTCCTTTCCCATCTTAATCAACAGAAAATTCTGAACCAAACTGAACTCTGCATTCCTCAGCCTGAACGATTCTGCTCTAGTTTGTCCCAGTTTTGACCTTCATCTGGCCTTGATTTGCTATTAACTCATTCTTGTAATCTTGTTCTACATGTCAATGTGTACTACCACAAGCATTTTTTAGAGTAAGAAGATCATTGATCACTTATATAATTAGTTTTGATGAAACTATTTACTGTCTGAAAGCTCACACTGTTTTCTCAATATCTTTCTGAAGACAGAAAAGGAAAATTCAGTTACATGCACACTGAGGAAGCAATATGACTACGATCTTCATTCTCTAGTGACTTCATGATTTGATGCTCTGGGAAACAATGCAGGGGCAGTGAGAGGGGGAAATAAAATGAGTGAAACAATCTAAGCTCTTCCCAAAAAGTCACAAAGCTTCACATGACAATGGAGAGGAAGCATGCCATCCACACTGGGTCTCCAGATCATACAATTGGCTCTACATAATTAAGCCTATGAAGCCTGTGCTTGTAGATCACCATGCATGCAATAGGAGGACACCTTAAGATACGTAGACTTATGGCATCAGATCAGTAACTTGTCCTCCTGCTAAATTGCACTTTTCACCTTCAAGTTCCTTTACAAGCATTCTCAAAAATGTGTTGACACAAAGTACCACGTGGTTTAATTAAATTGAAATACTTCAGGGCAAAGAATGGTGACTGGACAATTGGACAATTGGAAGATGCTTTCCAAATGTTGTCCTTCCAATGGAAGTATGTGGAATCTGTAAAATAACAATAATTATTTCAGCACCATAAATCAAGCTAAAATATTTATTTCCAGAAATGTCCAGTGAAATGAACACCTTCCAGAACTAAGTCATCTCAACAAACTACAGCTGTCTGGAACAACAGTGGAATTTCTGTGTTTTTCTTTTTTTGAAATAAGAGTGCATTTTTTGAATCATGGATAATCAGTAAGATTTATACTAGCTTTTTGAAGAATCAGGGCAAAGGATAAAGAAGAGAAGAATGACTAAGGCTCTGAAAATAAAGGTTTTCCTTTTAATTAAAGGGGTCTTCGGCACAAGGCAAAGTGTACAAATGGGATGAACTCAAAGATGAAGAGTGGGGGACACAGCAGAAGGCTGTTCTTCACAACTGTACAAGGCATGAAAACAGATAAACACGCTTAACTCTGTGCTCCCATTTTGACAAACTAAGATCGCACCTACCTGCAGTAGCAGCACCCTGAAAGGCTTGGCCGGGACTTCAGGACCACGCAGAATGGCTATTGTCAGAGCCAGGTTCTACCTCTTCCTCTCCTTATTTTTGTTAACTTGACTCAGTCTCCTCATGAGCAAGCCAGAGACAGAAAGCAAGTGGGTTGGAGAAGCAAATGTGAGAATAGTGTCCAGAAAGAACACCTGGCATGTGTGACTTCATAAAACTGTAGTTTTTATTATTGTTGCAGTTGGTAAAATGACAGGATTGACTGCAGCCATGCACATCAGGATTTGTGGTTAAAGACTGCACAGTTAGACCTGTTTTGCAGGGAGAAGTCCACTTTGCTTCCCAAATACCTGAGTAAATTCCGTTGTGATATCCCCGCACATACATCTACTTCTTCAGACCATACAGTTGCATTTAACACTAAAAATAGCATCTATCCCTCTAATTCTCAATAAATATCAAAAAGTTTAGCACTGCATGATACTGAGATGACAGATGTTCTAAGGATATCCTTCCTAGAGATACCAAACAGGAGATAACTTCTGAAAGCTTCTCATATGCTGAACACAGTGTTTAATTTTAACCACTTATCCTTCTCAAGTGGAATTTCAGGACAGCCTATCTTACGCTCCCAACATATGAGAGTATTAAATCTATTGTTTCTGTCTGTGTTTAAAAGAAATCCAAAAACTGTCTTGTGTCTATAAAAGCTGATTGGTAATCAAATCTACTAAAATACTAAAATTACTCATTTTTCCATTATGAAACAGTTATATGTACAAAGGGATGTTATTAAAACTAATCACTGTAACAAGGCCCACTTGTGACAAATACCTATCATATATAAAGCACACACATATAAAACAAGTTGAGAATAACTTCAGCAATAAAAGGCAATGTTGTTAATGAAGTAATAGTTGACCTAAAAAGCTGTAAAAGGAATATAAATTAGCTTTATAAGTCATTGTTACTTGAAAACAAATTCCAAACTAGAAGTTCTGAATTTCAGGATGTCAACAAAGAGAAGCAATTCATTTAGAATGCTTGTATTTCCAATAATCTAACAAGTCTAAAGAATTGTACAAATTAAGAAAATATATAATTAATTATTAATCAAAGTATAAGAAGCATCCCTCAGATTATAAGACACCTTTGTTTTACTCCTTCAGCTGGTATACTCAGCTGTCTAATGTCACAGCTCCAAAATTTTTTTCAGGACAGGGCCAGATAGTAAATATTTTAAGCTTTAAAAACCACATAGTATCTATTTTATCTATTAAGAGATACAAATGGCAAATAAATATATGAAAAAATATTCAACATCATTGGTCATTCAAGAGATGTAAATTAAAACACTGATGTACCATCTTATGCCAGAAAGAATGACTACCATCAATAAAAAACGTCAACTAATAACAAGTAACCAGTAACAAATGCTGGAAAGGCTTCAAGGAGAAAAAGGAACCCTTCTCCATTGTTGGTGGGAGTGCAGGCTGGTACAACCATTACGGAAATTCCTCAGAAAATTAGGACTGGAGGTTCCATTCAACCCAGCTATTCCCCTTCTGAGTATTTTTCCCTAAGAATTGAAAACATTATGCCACAGTGATGTGAGTGCACCCATGTTTATGACAGTATAATTTGTCATAGCCAAATCTTGGAAACAACCAAAATGTCCTGAGGAACGGATGAAAAAGATGTGGTATTTTCATACAATGAACTATTACTCAACTAAAAGATAGATAAGCTCAGGGCTTTTGGATGAAAGTGGAGGCTAAACTTATAAGTGAAATAAATCAGACCTGCATGTATAAACATCATATTGTCTTGCTAGTATAAGAACCTGAAAGAATAAATAAAATCTTAAAGGTACAAAAGATATAGTACACTCAGTGGAATAAGGGGTTCCCTGGCAAGCACAAGGGCCTAAGTTCAATCCCTGGTTCTGCCAAAAAAAAAAAAAAAAGAAGAAGATATAGTACAACAGAAAGAAAGTTTTCAAAAAATTAAAAAGAAAAATAAATAAAGTCAGTAGATAGAGAGCATGTTATCTGACCTTTTGGATCAAGATATGTTATTTTCACACTATGGGATTTTCATTTTCTAATGAAAGTAATTCTTGAAAATATGAAAATAATTTTTAAAAGTCACAAAACCTGCATGCAACCTGTTACTTTCTCTCTGGCTACAAAAAGGCAAAATGTAAATTGAATAGTATAGTGCATAACAAAAAAAAAAACTATGTGCAAATGAGTGATTGCTTTGATTGCTTTCTTTCAAATGAAAACTAAGTATTGTCTTAACTAACTTTTTGGGTAGAACTAGAATATTCTAGGAAAAAAATAACATAGGGTAGTGATAACCCTCTTCTATACCTTTATTCATTTAGTCTTTCTTTCTGATCATAGATAATCAGTAAGATTTATAATATCGTATTAAAGAATCAAGGAAATGGATAAGAAAGAGAAGAATTATCCTTCTCCATACCTGCAACATGTGACTCCAGTTTTTGTACTATTTGACTCCTGCATGAGAAATTCACATAAAAGTTTATCAGCCCCCTAAGAATTCCAGATAAGCTCTGAATCTGTAAGCTAGAAATAAACATAGGCATGAAACATATTGGTGTCTACATTTTACTCCAGAAATTGACAGTGAATTAATGGATTTACCCCTCTATTTCTCTTCTCTTTTCATGCACAGGAAATGTAATTAGTCTAGAGGCCTCCCCTTTTTTGCAGGGGGTGGGGAGACTACCAAATGCCACTACCATTCAGGAACTGGAAACACAACATAAAAACTTGCACACCTTATAGTTTGTAATGAGAGAGGGAAGTAAACATTTAAAACACCTAATATATTAGATGGAAATGAGTAACAGAGAAAAATAAAGTTGGAAAAGAGAATAAGAAACATAATGGGCTGGAAGTTGTTATGAAGCAGTGAGAAAAATCTTCATCGAGAATGTGACATTTGGCTGTGGAAACAAACACACTGAAGGAAATGGCCAGAAGTGAGGTCAACTGTGGTCTAGACTGAAGGAACCACATAATCCAAATGTCCTGAGGAAAATGTATCTCTGACACACTGGAGAATCTAGAACAGAGGCAGAGAAACCAGTTAGAATATTGCAGGAATCAAGCAGCTATTTGGTGTTTTGGATAAAGGAGGTAACAGTGGAGATTTTCCTGTTTCTATTTAATCAACACATCCTGGAGAAGAGACAGATATGGTTGTAAAGACAATCTTGGTGTAGTTCAGCAGTGTTTCCTCAGCGAAATAACCCAGGGAAGTTGGGCAAAAGAACAGAGTCCAAGAGCCATGTGCAATATTCAGAGTTTTTCTTGGAAATAACAAAACTCTAATGTAATAAAATTAAGTCTGGACATGAAAGAAAAGGGAAGTAGAGGGGGAAACCCACTGATTGCATTTCTGGAGTAGAATGTAGACAGTAGTGTTTCTTGTTACGTTTGCCTGTGTTTGTTTCTAGCTTACTGATTCAAAACTCATCTAGACTTATTACAGGCCTAAAACTTTTACATGAATTTTCCATGCAGGAGTCAAATTGTAGGAAAGTTGGAGTTAGTTTCCCATTGAAGATGTGGAAAAGGTTGAAATACTCCCTGTTATCTGATGCTTGAATACAGAGCCTTTAGATTATGACACCTGAACAACTACACAGGGCAGAAGGGATGTCTTACAAGGGCCCGTGGGATAACTCAGAGGATTAAAGCACCTGCTTATGCAGACACGGGGCCAGGGGTTCAATCCCAGCCTGCATCCCCACCCCATCCCCGGGGAGTGCTGAGCCTGGGCTTGGTGGCACACGCTGGTAATCCCAGCTCTTGGGAGGCTGTAAACAGGTGAATCACTATGAGTCCAATCTGGTAGTGAGACCTTGAACACTCTGTAGACCCTTCCCTAAATAAAAAAAGAAAGAAAGAACATGGAAATCACAGCAGGAGATCTTTTGTGTCGTGCGAGACAGGCATAGCATTTGGAAAGGTGGTGCAGGGGCAGGTTTCAGAGCCATCAGCTTGGTGTTGAAGAGCGTCCACACACTGCAGCAGCCTGGTGTGCTTCAACCTCCGTGCCCACCCTATCGCTGTGAATTCCCCTCCCTCCAACAGGAACCACCTCCTTCTGCATGGCCGCCAACTCATCCTTCAAGGGCCACTTGGAATAAACATGACCTCTTCTCTTAAAAGCTCTCCATAGTCCACTCATGTTTCTTTGGGATTCTCTCACTCTCCACTGGACATGGTACAAAGGCTGTAGATGTATCTTATTCCTCTGTTAACCTGAAAGTTCTTTAAAAGCCAGGAATGATCCTTTTACACTTCGAATTGCTCAGGCCCCGCACAGAGTCTATGTACTAAGTACTCAAAAAGGCTGGTCACTACACGTAAGCAAAGGTGTGAGGTAAGCAGTTTGACCCACCTGCCGACTTGTCTGTGTCACGTACACCTGAGCATCGCTGGATGGCTCTGTCTTCATTGCCTTTGAAATACCCAGAGCTCTTTCCTTCGTAAACAGTAAAAATTGTTTCTCCTTGTGATGTACAGCATGATGTTTTGCAACATGTATATTTTCCTTACAATGGCTAAATCAAACCACTTATAGAATGTTTATTACTTCATATGCAATTCTTTGTGGTGATAACGCTCTACATCTACTCTCTTGGCAATTTTCTAGGGCATATTATTAGCTATAATTGCTCTGTTGTGCTATAGGTCTCTTGAACTTACTCTTCCTAACTGAAATTTTACGCCCTTTGATCAACATTTCTGCTATCATCCACACACCCAGTTTGTGACAACAATCCTACTCTTCGCTTCTAAAATTTCAGCATTTTTACATTCCACATCTGAGTGGGATCATGCTGTATTTGTCTTCTTTGATTGGTTTATTTGACTTAGCATAATGTGTCACAGATTCATCCATGTGGTTGCAAGTGACAAAACTATCATTATTTATGGCTGAATAGTGTTCTAATGCACATCTTTCTTAATTTATTCATGGAGGTACAAAAAGATTGTTCCCAATCATGGCTCTCATAAGTCATTTCAATGTCATACTGAAACCTATCTTCTGAACATCTCCAGGTGCAGAATCATCTCTTTCCTCTACCAATCTTTTGAGCTACAAATATAGCTCAGCAGCACAGCTTCTGCCTGGAAAGTGTAAGGTCCTGAGTTCAATTCCCAATACAAAAAAAAAGACAGGAAAAAGACTTAATTCTTTCTTTCCAAGTAATAAGCTCACCTTATTCATGTTGAATAGTCAGTCACACAGTTTGTCTTTTGGACAAAGTTCCCAAAATTTCTGCCCCCCCCAAAAAAAAATAGCTAATAGCTAAATCTCAAATGTTGTGATTGACCAGCTGGGGCAAGAAAGGAAGCAAGAAGCTACCAATATAATCTGTGGACAAAAAAGAATGGTCAAAGAATTTTCAATTAACAAAAGAATGGCTGCTTCAATACTACTCAGTGCATATATAATTTAAATATATGTTTTTGTTTTGTAAGTAGCTATAACTTCCTTAATTCTCTGTGCATAAATAAAATATTTTACACTTAAAAAGAAAAATGATACACTTAATATGACAAGAAAACTATAATAAACAAAAAAGTCACATAATATAGTCCATGTGATTTGAGTTACTTAAAGCTCAAGGGACCAGCAAGATAGCTTAGCAGTCTAAAGCGCCTGCTCAGGCAAGCTTAGGCAGGCACAGGGGACTGTGGTTCGATCCCCAGCACCATATGCCAAGCGAGCCTCACCCTCAGGGCAGGCTGAGCTTCCCAAATATAAAATAAAGTAATACAAAATTTAAAAGCATCAAAATAAAACAACATATGCCTTATGAAAGCATTCCTAGATGGCTAAACTACAAGAGAAAGCAAAGAAATAATTAACACAAAATTCAGGCAAATAAGTACTTCCTGGAAAGGATCATAAAAATTTGCATTCTGAGGCAAGATTTGCATGAGGCAAGATTTGCACTAATGGTGGTTGGACAGGATATTATGCCATCTTCTAGTACTATGGTCATCCACTAGGAAAATAATTATTGAATTTTTGATATAATTCAGGCATAAAAAAATAACATAAGTAAACAGCTATACTCTTAATTTACTGATAAGAGACATCTGCTATAATAATGTCTGTAAGTATAATATCATGTATGCACCTTATACGGTACCAAAACATTATGAAAATAGTTTGCAATGTATTAATTTATCGAATCTATCTTGTTAAGGTGTCATAAAACTGTCTCATTGATATTTGTACTTCAATAAAATAAAAAATAAATTTTAAAAATTTGCATTCTAAGAGCAGTATTTAATTTTATTTATTTAATTTTATTTTGCCATGCAGTGCGTACTCATATTATTGTCCATCAAACTGCGCATGTCTCTTCTCCAATGCATGGTGCCTTTCACAAAAAGAAAATGATAAAAGAAAATCTAGCACAATTTTTAAAACATACAGAAAACAATTACTGCAAACTCACTGCCTAGACTTCACTGTCAACAACCCTGCGGACACTTTTCATACATATGTACATACACATATAATGTTATATACACACAGCACGTTATGCTATAAATACTGTTTGCAGCCATTTTATTCAGCAATGCTCCAAAAGCAACATTGTAGGACAAACTCCTTGACGTATAACTACGAAAAAATATATATCGTGAGATTGTTGAGAACTTTCACAAAAATGAATGGTTCTATCCAGTATAAGGAAATGTATTTCCCTCAAATCACACAAAATTCATACAACAATAATTTTATATGTTCTAGTCACATTTCTAGAGAACTCCACAGAAAACAGACCTTACCTGAGAAAGTAAACTTAGCTAGACAACATCTCTTCAACCCAGGGTCATAGGCAGACTTTTTCACTGAAAAGCAAATGTTCCTGCACTGTGGAACAAATGTGCCAAAAACAATATTCATCATTTTTAACATAGAAAAAGTAACTGTATTACATCAGAACCCACAAAAGACTGAAAACGGGGGAGTGGTTTTCTCACTTCTGCCATTCATCTCGTGAACGACACAGATGCATGCAGCATTTAAATTCCGCTCTCCTCCTAATGCATTTGTTTCCAGCTAAAACCCTGGGCTGTCTCCCCATTATTCATCATGAGAACATTTATGAACCCTCAATGGGTGTTACAACCATGCTAGTAAACCCCATCTTTTCTGAACCAAACCGTTCCCTTGAACACACTGCTTGCTACACAGAGCCTTGGTGAATATTCCCTACGAACTTGAATTTTTCAAAACAGCAAAGCCGCAACTGGTAATCATACACTTCACACTCATGGCTTTCTATAAATGTTTTAGTTTAAAATAATAAATGCCTTTAGAAATACCTCCACTTTGATAGGAAAACCCTGTTCACCTCACAGCTCATTCCCACTTTTTAGTAATTTTTCTCTCATCAAGTTGACTCAAATTGAAAACATGTCACCAAGAACTAAGCCACATAACAGGCTGACACAGGTTCCAGAATTGGGGGCAGGGGGCCAATGAATGGGACCTGAGAACTTGTGCCGAAAGGGGTTTTTCTTATCAAAACATGATCATGAGTTTGGGAATGTGCTCACAAAAATAATTTTGGCTGAAGAAATTCCACGCCATTCCAACCATCCCCCAAGCCATGTTTCTATCCATCTGTAAGATTGTGAGACTCCACACCTCCAATCCAAGGCTCTCATTTCCTCCTAAATAAACTAAATTAAATTTCTGTAGCTATAGCCATTTAAAAGGATTTCCCTTTTTAAGTAAATGCAATGTACAAGGATACTCCCAACTCATTAAATGTGTTGGAGACTGTGAGAACAGCAGTAACACACTGGATTTTATGAGATTCGAAGCAAACACTGTGATCAGATGGAATAAAAAGTCTTACTGCAACCAAGGAAACTCTGCTGAGCCATTAGAAAGGGAATAAATTTGTGTTTGAACACACATGAGTACTATAACATTTAGTTGACTTTCTTGGCTGTGTGATGTACTGTTGTTAGCATGAATGTCAATGGAGCAATTTGCTACATGGTACCTCACCTAGGAAAATCTAAGATGGTTTATTCAATTCATATAAAATAGTTCACCTGCTGAGATGCAAAAGATGCATGTGAATGGGTCCAAAGTTGCACAAATCTTGAGCAAAAGAGAAAGCAGATGATAAGTAAATTCATAATTTGAAATAATAAATAAATTCATTGTTTATTAGCAACTTCTCTCAACTTCTTCATGTGAACTTCTGTCCTTGCTCACGTGCAGGAGAGGCCAGTTGCACTGAAGTGTCACAGATCCTGCACATGACAATTACACACCAACAACAAGATCACAAATCTTTGGTCTTAAAAAACATTTCTGTTCCAGTCCATGATTTCACATGATGCATTCTCCAATGAGATACACACTAATAATGGAATCATCAAGCCAAAGAAAAAACTCGCACATAGCCTGTGATGTGTATTCAAATAGATAAATTTATATATAAGTCTTCAAGGCCTTGAAGACTTTGGCCTCACATGGCGAATGCAGTCAGAATAACGACCAATTTGAGCTACCATGTTAAAAACAGTGTGATATTGACCCCCCCAGAAAAAAATAGACCTGAGTCTCAGTGAAACAGAATAGGAGATGAAGAAACAGCTCCAAACACACTCAGCCACCTTATTTTTGACAAAGGGGCCAAACACCTTCACTGGAAGAAAGATCGCCTCTTTAAGAAATGGTGCTGGGAAAGCTGGCTTTGCACATGCTAAGATTAAACCTATACCTGTATCTCACCATATACTAAAAAAAATCAAAGTTGATCAAAGTCTAAATATTAAAATAGAAACACTTAGTCTGCTAGAAGAGAAAATAGGCAACATTCTTGAAAACATAGGTGTAAGCAAAGATTTTATAAACAAAACATTAATTACACAGGAAATATTAAGAAGAATCAGCAACCGGGATCACATAATATTAAAAAACTTTTTCACAGCAAAAGAAACTGCTAACAGAGTGAAGAGACAATGCACTGAATGAAAAAATATTTTATCAGCTATTCTTCAAAGGACTACCATTAGAATACATAAAGAACTGAAAGATTTAGATGCTTGAAATTTAAAGACACCATCCAAAACTGGGCATCTGAAATGAATAGACACTTCTCAGATAGAGAGATAAATATATGAGAAAGGTTCAACATCACTGGTCATGCAAAAAATACATTAAAACAACAAAGAGCCAGCCAAATAGTTGAGCAGATTAAAGTATCTGCTTAGGCAGATGCAATGGTTGGGTTCGATCCCGGACCTGCTGAGTTGGCCCTGCCCCAGGGCACGCTGAGATGGCAATTGACACTGGGCATAGTGGCCCCTGCCTGTAATCCCAGCACTTTAGAGGATGAACACAGGTGGATCACTACAAGTCTGATCTGTGTGGTAAGATCCTGTAGACCCTGTACTAAATACATTTTTAAAAAGAACAGAAAAAAATTATGTAAATAGAGAAGGAAAGAATGACTTAAGGGAGGGAAATGAAAAAAAATTAAGATATATTATGTACAGAAACAAATTCTCCTTGGTGAATGTGATCATCGTGTATGTCAAACGTGTACCAATGAAATTAATTTTTTATGAAATCACCAGTTGCATAAGGATGCCTGAAAATCACTGCAGGTTGCTCTACTTTCCTATCCTAGGAAAACATTTACACTGCCATGGCAATATCATTTTTATTCTACCTTAGAGTAATTTTGACCACTAGATTTTCTTTTCATTTTTGTATATTCAACTCCATTTTCTTCCATCAAAATAATTATTGTTCATCAAAAATAGTATTCAACCACAAGCTTAAGAATACAGTGTTTCTAACTGGCTGTTTTTGTTTTTGTTTTTGCATTTTGTTGTTGTTTGTCTGTTTTTGAGATGGGGTCTTGTGTTGCTCTGTAGTTGAGGCTGACCTTCAGCTCACTTTATAGTCACAGAGTGGCCTCAGACCTAACTGGCTTCTTTTCTCATTTCCTATTTTACCGAAGGCTACTGTTGGGAAAATACTACTAAAATTTTCTCCTTTTTATTAATTTTATTGAAAAACAAATAACAATGAGACAGTTTCAAAATAGGTTAGTAGGACAGTTTCAATAATTAATACACTGCATATTGGTGTGTTCGTAGTGGTTATTCATAGTACAACATGCAGACCTGATATCCTGTTCAAACACTATCAGTACAAATCTTCCTTCTCATTGAATTAAGAAGAAGTAGCGGTATATCTATCCTAACTATTTTGTATATACAGATACAAAATGGTCCTTCATTTATATCCCCTATTTTGTTTAGTTTTGTCAAAGATGGGTATTCCATTGCCATTTAAATATTGTAGGTGCGAGAATTCATCAAAATAATCCAATATAGTCCAGTAGTCCATAATAGCAGTGGATTATCGATAGGACTGGCAATGTCAGGAGGTGTTGACTTGAGCCTTTTACAGCTCAGCATTTTAATATGGCTTTATTTTTATACGTCATTTTTATAGTTTCCTGCAAGAACTAAAGGCCAATCTTTTTCATGAAAATAGATACAAAAATCCTCAATAAAATCCTAGCAAAAAGAATACAGCAAATCATCAAGAAGATTATATACTATGACCAGGTAGGATTTATCCCAGGGATGCAAGGATGGTTCAGTATTCACAGATCTATAAATGTAATATACTATGTCAATAGAGCCAAATCCAAAAACCACATGATAATATCAATTGATTCAGAAAAAGCTTTTGATAAAGTCCAGCACTGATTCATGTTCAAAGTCCTACAGAAAATTGGAATAGATGGCCTGTACTTCAATCTGATAAAAGCCATCTATGACAACCCAATAGATAACATAATTCTAAATAGGGAAAAACTGAAATCTTTTACTCTCAGATCTGGTACAAGGCAAGGATGTCCTCTATCACCAGTCCTATTCAATATATTTCTGGAAACATTAGCTAGAGCCATTAGACAAAAGAGAGAAATAAAAGGAAGAGTAGGTAAAGAAGTTAAATTATCATTATTTTCAGATGACATGATACTTCACTTGGAAGACCCAAAAAACTCCACCAAGAAGCTACTAGAATTGTACACAAATTCGGTAGCATAGAAGGATACAAAGTCAATACTCAAAAGTTAATAGCATTCCTCTACAGATAACAAACACACTGGAAATGAAATTAAAGACACAATACCTTTTACAATAGCACCACAAAAAAATGAAATACTTAGGAATAAATCAGACTAAAGAAGTCAAAGATCTATTCAGTGAAAATTACAGCCCTCTGAAAGAACAGATCGTAGAGGCTTTCAGAAAATGGAAAGATAATCCATACTCCTGGATAGGAAGAACCAACATCATAAAGAAGGCCATACTCCTAAAATTGTTCTACTGACTTAATGTAATCTCTATCAAAATACCACCAACATACCTCACAGACCTAGAGAAATTGTTCCTAAAATTTATTTGTAACCAGAAAATTTTATCTTTGTTCCTTTGCTCCTATGTTCAGAATTTTTCAATTTTCCCACTGCTTCAAGAATAGTCAGTGTTCTTAATTTGTTGCTTAAATCTCCCAAAATGTGGCCAGTCTCTCTCTTTTATTCCTCTCCTACACAAATTCCTTGCCAAGACTAAATTTGATCTTGTATCTATCACCCCTGAAATAGGTAACTTTCTGTCCCCATACACATGCTCGAGTTGCGTTCTTATATTGGTCAGCTATGCTGCAGCAACAAGCAATCCCCCAAATCTCAACAAATACAACAGGAAATATTTATTCTTCATTCATACCATATACAGGCTTTTAGGGGCTTTTAGCCCTGTTCCATGTTCAAATTCTGTATGTTACTTCATTCTGCAACCCTCATACCCAAGAAGATGCCATTTTCTGGAGCAAACCATCCCCATGGCAAGGGGTGGAAGCAAAACATTCAGGCCCATTTAAAGCTTCTGATCATGACATATGTCACAATTCACTCATATCTCATGGGCCAGAGCAAGTTACATAGGCAAACCTGACACTATCATGCCAAGAAAATGCATATCTCCTGCAGGAAGAAATTACAACCTACACTGCCACTAGAAAGAGTATATCATCCTTTTACAGGGAAAGACAGAAGATAATCCCTGCAAAAATAAAATCTCTCCCAGCACCTGAATCACCTTCCCACTCCAGGTACCACCTGCTCTTCCTGGAATACTGTTCTTTAAAATCATCCAGGGGGCATTTGCCTATGCCACCATCTATGGCAGGTCACCCATCCGTCCACCGGTTCTGTATTTATTCCTGGGTGAGTCACAACCTTCCTCAAAGTAAGAAAAAGTCTTAACCCTTGAGCTCACTTTCCCGGTCATCATGATGTTACCAAATGATTGCTCTCACCAAAGGAAATGTGGGTGATCATATATTTGTTATGTGAAATGATTCTCCTCAAAGAAGAATAAAATTAATCTAAAAGAGCATCATACAAAATTTTACTGTATTTTCTCCATTATTTGCAATTATTACTATTACTGCCTTGTCCCTGGTATAAAAGTGGCAACATGGACAAGCAAAAGTGAAAAGATTTATTTTAATGAAAAATAGCTGTTCTAAAAATGAGAGTTTCAAAAATGATTTATATTTCAAAATGGTTCTTTCTGGACAGGGATATAGTTCAGCAGTGGCATCTGCCTGGAAAGCACAACATCCTATGTTCAATTCCCAGTGCAAAAGGAAACAGAAAGTTTTTTCAATTATTATAACATTGAGGCTGAGACAGGAGAATCATTACCAGTCTGAGCTGCATAGTGAGACCCTGCACCAAATAAATAAATAATAAATAAATAAATAAATAAATAAATTTTAAAAATAATTATTTCTTCCTGCAGGAGATGTATATTTTCTTGACATGTTAATGACAGGTTGGCCTATGTGACTTGCTCTGGCCAGAGAGATACGAGTGAATCTTGACATATGTCATGATCAGAAAAAATAATCAATTATTGTGACAGTTACAATCCTATGGCCACATCCACAAATTCAACCAAATTTTCCCAAAATACTAATTCTTTGCAACACATCAGGAGGAGGTGCTAGTCGGAATGCTATAAACTCCGTTTTTAATGTTTTCTCGCTTTTCTCCCCACTAAACAATTCTTGGTGACTCATCTTAAATGTTCCATATTCATAGCACTGTCACGTAGTAACGTCTTCTGTGTTTCTTTGTCAGCTATATTATTTTTCAAATCACCCCTCCAACACAAGCCTGATGTCAGGAGGGGATTCTGTCACATAAGACACAGTATCTCCAGTCAACAGCCGATGAGAATCTTCCAGCGCCTTGGCCGGCAGACCTTCCTTGGGATCAAATCTATTCTCACATTCCTGCATCGTTCTTTTCCCTTATTTGAAGTTATGCTCGTGACTTTAAGCAATGCAGTCTTTGCCTCTCCCACCCACAAATAGAATCCATTAAGGGAAAATTCATTCCCAACTCATCTTAGGGTAGTGAGGAAGACTGAATAAACCTCTGAAGGTCTAGAGGTTGAATTTCATTTGGAAAAGTATCCAGAAGTTCAACTGCTTATCCAATCCTTATCCAAACTATGAAAGTGGGCTAGGGACGTGCTGACAGGGAGGAATTAGGGCTCCACCAGGCACTGGTGAAAACTGGTTGTGTAGCCCACGGCTGCTCCTGAGCAGGAGAGAGGAGAGTTGAGAGAAGATGTCGTGGGAGTAATAGGTCAAGAAACCTCACACCTAGCTTTTCAGAAGCCTTCGAGCAAGAGTTTAAATTGGGAATTTCTAGGATGCCTATTAAAGTTGCTCCTGGAAAACACAGAGCTCATTTATAAATAATATTTAGATTCTTTCTAGAGTAATTTTCTAATTGAAGGACAAAAAAATTTGAAAAGTGGTAAAACACACTTTTTTAATTAAAAGGTAGTGTTTAGAAGTAAAAAAATAATATTTGGAAAAATAAGTAGGCAAAGAGGCCTTTATTACAGGATCCATTACAGAATCTATAAGATGCCAACAAGGTACTTAGGCTGTGAGAGTGTGAAGTTGGAATAATTCACCAGTTTAACTACGCAGTGAGAAAAAAAAATTATTTCCTTAAAAATCAGTGTGATTTAGCATTTTGACCTGACCTTTTGTAAAAACAAAAATTGTTCAGATTGCTGTTTGATTAAACCAGTTCAACACAAGGAGTTGAAGAAGTGATCTTTAAACTAGAGCACAGAAATAGAAATTTCCCATAAGAGATTTGTCAGCCTACTTTCTCTTTCCTTAAGCTTCATTTAAATCATTTAAGAGAAAAGATAGCTGTGTTATTTTTAAGTAGAGCCAAGGGGAAGCAAAATTACAGCCTATTTCATTGTTAACAGCATTCAACAACATTGGCAAGTTGTTTCTCACACGTGTCCCAAAGAACGCTCCACCCCACCCCTTTTGGTGACTGACATCCTATATCTGAGACCTAATCCCATTCCCTGGCCTTTCTGTGGAATCCAGAACGGGTGCATGAGGCACTAAAGATAAGCTAAAGCCTTCCATATGTGTTCCAATCTTCCTGAAAACCATTATCTCCTAGAAGGGAAAAAAAATGTCAATTTCAACAGCAGTATATCTTCTCAAACTCCCCAAATCTGGCTAATAGTATTTTTATAAGACCAGTGCTGGATACTTTGTCAACAAAAAACACTAAGAGAAGACAAAAGGAGTTTTGACTATCAGAAAAGAATTCTACAGCTTTAAATGTGTACTTGTCTAGGATTTAAGTACACTAACCATATTAATGAGTACATACCCAGATCCCTGAGCAAAAAAAGAGAAAGCATTCCAAAAGAGGAAAGGCTGTGAACTCTCTTTAAAGTATCAGATAATATAACAATTTTGTGTAGGACGTTGCTAGCTAAAAAATGTTACTGTTGCACCAAGGTCTTACTATGGTATAGAGAGAAGGTGGAGTCCTCACGTGCTAAGTTAAAATTTCTATCACATTAGATTTCATTCTGATGGAAAACCAGGTATCTGAGAAGGCATATTTCTCCTGAAATTTCCATGAAACCTCCTGGTATAAATAATAGGAAATTAGTTTTCTTCTGAAACACATCAAGACTCTCATCTTTTCTTGCCCAAAAGTACAAAATTTTACGAAAATTCATAAAGCCACATGGAAGAAAAGAAATAGAAGGAACAGAAGAATAAGATGTTCACTATGGAGGAAACGTATACTAAGCACACGGATTTAGAGATGGGGACAGTTTCAGTGCATGAAGTGCCACGCAGCCGTTCCTCTACGAGAGCTTGGCACTTTTCCATCTTCCTCTTCCTCTGCAACAGCAGCAGTGAAGCACTTTCTTTATCTATGGGTTGCTTCCTCTATCTTCAATGGTTCAAAAGCATGTATTTTGTAGACACACGGCCTGTGGCCTGTGTTCATGTTACGGCTCCACCATGACTTTTGCCTCAATATTTCCACCAGTAAAATGAAAACAAAATAGTGCTAATGTTACAAACTTAGGAGCAAATTACATTATATAACTCATATACAATGTGTGTCATAATTCACAAAAGACAGACAGCACCCAATTATTATAAACTAGTAGTGCATCTGTTCATATCTACAATCACTCCAAAATGTAATTATCATCATTTTCATTCATAAGAAGTGAAGGAGGTAATACTCTTCCTCCCACCACTGATTAGGGTTCCTGACAGTATTTGTGTCCCAGGAATACCTGGGTCCAAATTAATGCTGCTTCCCATGTGCTGCTCTGTTTGTCCACTTCCTGCCTGAAGATCAGTGGCACAAGTCCTCAACACAAATGGTCCATCAACAGCACTTGACTAAACAACATTCTAGAAGCCTGAAAGAATAGATCATCCTTACAGAGCACACAATTTAGTAGAAAAAGGCAACAATCTTGAACTAACTACAGCTAGTCTCAAGCATCCAATGACTCCTTTAAAGGCATTTGTCATTCAAACGCATGTGTGGGGGCAGCAACACAGCTCAGTGGCACAGCATTTGGCTGGCAAGCGCAAGGTCCTGGGTTTGATTCCTGGCCCAAAAGTTAATTAATTAATTAACTAAAATAAAATGTATGCATACTCACCCTAAAATATAGTTGTTTTGACTTTTCATTGAATCTTGGACCGCCTTGGATAATCAGATCAAACAAAACAATACACCCTGCCTGTGAAAAAATGCATCTATAGATTCACTTAAAATGTGTACAGGATTTTGGTGGATTCATACTTAGGCAGCTCATGAAATTCAGGTGAGAAATCTTCATTCTCACAGTGAATGGAAGGGCTGACTAAATGAAAGCACCTACAGATTAAAGTATCTGCTTAGGCAGACACAGGGTCCCAGGTTCCATCCCTGGCATGCGGTGCCAGCCCCAGACCCAAGGCGCTGAGATGGCAATTGAGACTGGGTGTGGTGCCACATGCCTATAATCCCAGCACTTCAGAGGCTGAAAACAGGAAGATCGCTACACATCTGATCTGTGTAGTGAGACCTTGCAGACCCTGTGTAGTAAATAAAGTGAATGGAGTTTTGGAACGCTATGGATTGACAAAGACTTCTTTTTCTGCTACAGCTATTGTTTCCCTATTCTGTTTTGTAATATCCTTTGACTTCTTCCCCTCCTTTTCTTGCTCTGTTTCCTATCTTTACCTCTCCTGTGCTTCCTTTCTCCACTTTATATACCCTCCTACCTTGGCGATCTTACAAAGCCACTATCAAAGACCCCTCACCCTGCTGTTCCCTATCCTCTGTATCCTTCCTGGCCAGCTGATTCCGGAGAGGAATCTGATAACTTATCAATAAACATAGATTGCTCCATCAGAATATGAGCCAGCCTGGGAAATATCCTTTCTTTGAAGAGTAACAGATCAGAACTTCTAACTTCACTGGGAGTGTTTCCTCTTAGTTCTCCAGTAAGTGCAGTCCCTTTACATCAAATGTGCAGAATCATTGCATCCTGTTTTCCAGGAAACAGGTTCAACAACAAGCTAACAATGCTAGTCTGGAGAGCCGTGCACTTTATACATGTGAGTTTCAATCATGCCCGCCAACTTAGTAAACACTCAGAAAAAAAGACATTGGAAGCAAAAAAAAAGTCCTCATTTAAGTAACTCGTGCACCAAAATGGGTCTATCTCTATTAGCTTTCTTATTTTCTTTCAATATGCAAATAAATTCTACTTACACCAGGTTCTTGATTGTTTATTTTTAAATTGATCTTTTAAGCCGGGTGTGGTGGCGCATGCCTGTAATCCCAGCACTTGGGAGGCTGAGACAGGAGGATTGTTGTGAGTTCGAGACCAGCCTGAGCTGCAAAGTGAGCTTAAGGCCAGCCTGAACTGCATAGTGAGACCCTGTCTCAAAAAGACAAAAAATAAATAAATAAAATAAAATAAAATAAATTGATCTTTTAGAATGGGTAATACAATTCTTTATAGCTCTTGAGCAACTTTTGCAATTGCATATTTAGAATATATTATATAATTCACATATAATGTATACATACCCAATTTTCTGTCTAAAGGTGCCTAATGTGAAAGTCTGGTTAAGTAATTATAAAAATTATTTTGGAAATCCTCAAAGTGAATTACAGCATAAAATTGTGGACTAAAATGCTAAATAAAATCTCATTCAAAGAATTTGTCTTCTGGTTTGCCTTTTGATGCATTTTATACCTTTATAATGTTCCATCATCAAAAAGTCTATAAAGTCAACATTTCCATTCCCAAGCAAATAAAAATGCTTTATTTTTTACCTAAGAATTTTCTCTAAGGATTCCTTTCAAAAGAATAACTCTTTGTATTCTCCATATGGAAGCTTTTGCAAAAACTAAACAAGATATGGTGACCATATTTTAATAAGTTAGATTTACTATCAGAACTCTAATTATTAACTGGATATTTTGTGTACTGTAAGGAATTCAAGATTCAAGATGGCTAAATACTTTATATGGGAACATTATACATGTAGACCAGGGTTTTCTGAATATTTCATAGCAAGTTCACTGGCATTCCTACTTACTATAATGATCATTTAAGGTTCCATTACTGTGAAGTCATTCCTTGCATGAAAACACTTTTTATTTGAAAAAAAAAAAAAGCTGTATAAAATGAGTAGCATTGGCAAATGTTTCTAATCATTTCTTTAACATACCAAACCACCAAACAATCTTTTTATTTACTACGTTTTGCTTAGGTACATAAATCAAAGGACAATAACAAGCCTAATGTCAAAGAAACTTTTTGACACTTCATACATTTGGGCAAGCTTACCCGATAAACAGTTTAGATGAAGTTATGGTTTGAAATATGTTTCCCAAGAGGACTGTGGCTCATAAATTGCTATCAGGCTACCTCTGTCATTATTGATTTGAGAGGTGCTCCAGTACTCTCAGCTATTACTGAGCCCAGCCTTACCTGACCTGCTCCTTCAGAAATGATATCTGGTTGTACAAAGACAACTAATTGTCCATTTTATGAAAAGCATGTAATTGCTTAACATTGGATACATAAAATATTACATTCTGTTTTAAATTTAAAGCAACAATTAAAAAGAGGAGGTAACAATCTTTTCTCAAGGATTGAAGATTTCTTCAACCATCACATAATTCTAAATGACATCAGATCAGTTGTGGAACAGCTGTTCAGAAAAGCCCCCCAAAATGTGTTTTTAAAAAAATGCTTCAAATGTTAGAAATATGCACTCAGCATACGTGTGATTATATGATTATTTATTATACCTGAACTTTTTAATTTTGTTTTTAGATAAGTGTTTTAAAAGCATATTTAAAACAAAACCACAGGTACACCGAATATTATTGTGTAATGTGTGCATGTTCCGGTCGTCTGAAAACCCAGCTTGCTAGCGCTTCTCAGTAGAGCTAAGAGTATGGAACAGTTTACACTCCAACCTAGCACCCTGCCCTCTGCCTTGTGGATTTGGGAAATGTCAGAAAAGATCAGAGCAATGATCCTGCTACTTTTTATTCAGATCCTCCGGTCTTAACCTTCAGGGAAACACTTAAAGGTTAGTTATGACTTGATCGTTCGGCATTAGGTTTGTCATCGGTGACCCGGCTTTGCAAAAGCACAGAACCAAAGAGTCTTAGAAATGAGCTTGATGAGTGTCATCAACTGCCAGAGATGTGATGAATTTATGAACTTTATCAGCTTGCCTTTAAAAGTCCTGGTAAATTAAACAGTCTGAGGTGGAGGTTTCCTGTGAGCCCTCTTAATCATCCCGGTGGCTGCCAGACTGCACGTCTGAGGAGAGCTAAACAAATAAAAACTCAACCACACCATTTTCACACAAAGAAACCTGCCAAACTTAAAGGAAAATGTTGGTTTTCTTAAAAAA
>PVKA01018911.1:0-10507 GCA_004027165.1 Ctenomys sociabilis | reverse complement strand
TTAAATGAACCTAAATTTACCCCAACTATGACCTTTGCCTGGAATCCTTAGGAATCAAAATGTCCGAAAAAAACAAATCATTTTTGTCATTCATAATTTACAGAGCTACATGGCTCTGGACTTGTAGGAACAGTGCACATCAGGTAAAGGGACCCCAGATCACTCTCACCTGCTTCTTTCAATCTCCCTGTGTACCTCAAAGTAAAAATAAAGTCAGTTATGTTGAATAATTTTAAATATGAAACACTCAACCTCTTCCAGTTTGTTATTATTTCTAATTAAAATAAATCCTCCAATTGCAAAATATCTTTGAGAGTAAGTATTAAACCATAGAAATCTTTTGTAAGAATCTTGGGAAATTTCCACAGAATTAGTTTATTCTTCTAAAAAGTATCTAAAACTGCACAGGACATTTTACTTTGATGAACCACTTCTGACATGGAACTATTAACCTCTGAACAAAGGGTCTCCATCTACTTTTTTCTCTTGACCTCCTATCCCACAATCCTTTGCTGCAGTTTTGGCGTCTCTTCAAAGACCTGCAGCCTAGGAGGGGCTGCACTTATTCTATTTCCTTCTTCCTCCCCCACTTCTTCCCTTATGCTTTTCTTTTTTTTTTTTTTTTTTAACTTTCCTCTTACAACTTGCTTGCCTTTGGTAGAAAAATACCTAATCTCGCTATCTTCCTACAACTTTAGTTTGCCTGAACACATCCCTCTTTTATTTCCTCTTTTCAAGAAAAAGTCTCAGTTTCACCTATAATTGTTTAAAATGTCAAAGTTTGTCTTAATTTTGGAACTATCTCTACTTTATAATTTGGAGTCATATTTTAAGCAAAATAAAGAAAATAGCTTCAAATTACTAAACAATTTAAATAATTTGCAAAACTAGATTCTTTGAATCAATAAATATAAGAGCAGCAAAGAATTTTGAAGGCCTGGTCTCCCTCCACTTTCAAAGATAACAGGCCCTCAGTGCCTCATACATTGCCCAAAAACATGGAGCTGTGTGTAAGTCCCAGAGCCTACCTCTTTAGTCCAGAAATTTCTGTATAGACACCACAATTTTAGTGAGCCATGAAGAAAGTTACTCTGTGTCTTGGGTAATGGTTTCTAGAGAAGCAATGTCTCTAGCCTATCTTTTTTGCACTGGAAGAATAAGATCTAGAAGACTTCTGCAATACCAATCCCACCCAGAGGCTGGGACTTTGGATCACACATTTGCACAGATACCACTTTTCTTTCTATTTTTTCCCCCATGCTGAGATAACAAAGCACAAAAAAAAAAAAAAAACTACACTGAAGAGTATTCCCAAACTATTATACTCAGACCTACACAGTTGCCTACATAATTTAAAGCTCATAGCCAGGCGTGGTGGCGCATGCCTGTAATCCCAGCACTTGTGAGGCTGAGACAGGAGGATTGTTGTGAGTTCAAGACCAGCCTGAGCTACAAAGTGAGCTTAAGGCCAGCCTGAACTGCATAGTGAGACCCTGTCTCAAAAAGACAAAAAAATAAAAATAAAAATAAAAAATATAAAGCTCATGGAAGCGTGAATTTTGTCCGTGTCTTTCACTTTATATTTCAGGAGATGGGTCTCAGGTTAGTTACTTGGTTAGTAAAGAAGCTGAGACCAGAGAGCCAGGTTTACAAGTTGAATTTCTATTCACATATAGTGGGCAATCTGAGTATTAGTCTACATTACTAGTAATGTATCTAATTTATAGTGTTCATGTAACTCTCACCCAATTACTTTTTAATTTTAAAGATCTATGATATGTACTAATGGGGATGTCTCATAAATTCACTTTCAATCATTTAATTACCTCTAAAATAGTTTATAATTACAACTTCTCATGCAATCGCTACAACAGTTTCACATATCAAATATCAAATTTATCAGTCTTCTGGGCAATGGCCTAAGCATGCAAAAATTCTTTTGTGCTGTACTTTAAGGAAAATATCCACTTTGGCTTTTTAACTTGTTTTTTTTCCTGTGCTAACCATAAGGCAATATTGATTTAGTTTTATTTTAAGTAATGTTCTGATAAATGGTTTTGACTAAAGGTTTAAGAATTTTAAGGAAAACAGCTTGTCTCCCACTCGTGTTTGTTTTCACCTTTGAGAACAAAGTTCCGTGAGTCAAAGTTTATAGTCAATCAAAAGAGAGCACATTACTTTCCCATTTTAATGATAGAAATGGGACCTTTAACTTTCCTGGAGGTTTTGCTTGGGGGTTTATACAGAGCAGAACTTCCTTGACGCTGGTAATCAGACCCACTGGACACGTGTTAATTGTTCCCAATGTGTAAAACTATCTACAGTATCTCAGCTCATAATGCCGTTGCAGACATTTCATTTGTGAGAAGTGCAGTATTGCAGCCATTAGGTGTCTGCTGATTTACCTTCCCACCGCTTCCTCAAGATATCATTCCAGCAATACCAGGCTTCTGATTCCCACATAGCAACAAAAACGCTGAAACCAAGCAACTAAGTGTGCACTAGCAAGGGCTGATTAGGGACGACTATTAAACCAAAATACATGGGAGCAAATTTTACTTGTGAAGCTGTGGGAGGGTATAATTAGTACAGTTTCACAACAGGTAAAAGCTTTGAGTAAAGCATTTAAAATTAAATCTCCCTAAAATGGGTTACCTTTGCTGTACTGATAATTTAGGAGCATTTTTTTATCTCTAAACTTAGACACTCCTTTCATCAATGAAAGTTGTTGTTCATAAGAAACAGAAACCTACTCTGATTATCACAAGAAAAAGAGTGGAGCGGCTACCAAATGAAGCAAGGAGCCTGGCAGAACCGATGGGAGACTCAAGGACCAGCCTGGGAACCAGCCGGGATGCCCAGGATCCAGGGCGCAGGTCCAGTCCACTTCAGTGCCACTGCTTGGCATGTGTGCCCAACCCACCCTGGTCCCCTTTGTGGCTCCTCAGTATTCAGAGTGCAAATGGTAATGACTAATTGTCAAAATCTAAGTCACAAAGCTATTCCAGAGAAGAGGAAGGAACATCTGATCCTGTGAACCAGCTGCGTGCCCACCAGCTGCTTGAAAGACCATAGTAAGGCTTCACCAAAATCTGACCAAAAACTGGTGGAAGACAAATTGACAAATTGAATAATGGAATCATTTACACATGCACACACACACACACACACACACACACACACACATGCACACACCATAAATGTGATTTCCTTTAAAAGTTCTTAAATTTGGAAAGTAACTCTTTTATCTCTTTTTTCTAAAGAGAAGAAAGCAATAAAAATGATACAAAACTTCCAAACAAGATAGTAGGAGAATGGCAATGGTACTGTTCTCTTCAAAGTAGTTACTCAGGGCTGAAAAGACAGCTCAGAGGACTAAAGTGCCTGCTTAGGAAAGTTAGACAATCACAAGAACTGCAGTTCAAACCCTGGCACTACATGCCATGCCAACCGTGCCTCCAGCATAGCAGAGTCTGGGGGTAGTGACACAGGCCTATAATCCCAGCACTGGGAAGGCTCAAAGCAGAAGGATCGCCACAAGTTCAAGCTGTCTAGTGAGACCCTGCAACAACCAAACACAAAAAATAAATAAATAAATAAAAATAAAGAATGCAAAATAGAGATATAAAGAAAAAAACGGCATTAGAAATTATATAAGATTTCATTAAGCAAAGTAATAGAAATTGAACAATGGTTGCTATGTTGAATGTTGCTGTCCTCAGACTAGCTGTTCACATTACTAGATATAAATGTGTAAGATTCATTTGAAGAAGAAAAAACCTTATAAGAAATTCAAAAGATGAAGAAAAATTAGGGTAAAAATATTTCTCAGGGCTGGGAAGATAGCTCAGTAGAATAAGCGCTTAGACCAGCTTTGCTCCCACGTTGCAGTTTTCCTTAGATGATCCATATTCCTGGTTTTTCCAGATTTATGGGGTTTCCACTGAATAGGCTTCTAACTCACAGCTTTATTCACTGCCCTCTAGGGGGCACACTGCCTGGCCTCCCAGGACTTCTGAAATTGAGGGGGAAGCCTTCTTAACCTCAGAATTCCTGCATTCTACAAGTGTTTAAAACCAAAGGCACGTGGATGACGCTAAGGTCTGTTTCCAGCTGGAGCAGTAGTCAGGCTACCTTCTCTCTTAGCTGTAGGGGTCAAGTGTCTGGATCACTGAGCACTCTGACTCTGATTCTGAAAAACAAATTCTCCATCCTGGCACCCTTCTGGAACCTGGTGTGGCCACTGCCACCATTCTACAACATGGGGCTCTAGGGCCAGGGAGATGGCTCAGGAGAATAAAAGCTTCCCTGTCAAGCACAAGGACCTGAGTTCAGTCCCTGGTTCTGCCAAAAAAAAAAAAAAATGGAAACATGGGGCTCTGTGGCTTTTCCCTCAAGACCAAGTCCCTTACCCTTGCAATTCTAAGGCTGCAAAGGGTGGAGACCTGCTACCTCACGTGACGCCCTCAGGCCATCCTTTCCATTCTCTTGCTCCTTCCTGGCAATGGAGATCCTCTCTGCTCTACTTTTGCATTCCACAGCTTTCCTTTCTGGCCAAACTCACATCATTTTAAATCTTCCTGCTGGGCTCTTAGCTCTTGATTCTCAACATAAATCTGGCTTAAAGCCCCCAATAACAGCCATTTCACTCCCTCAATATTTGGCTGCTTTCAAATTTCTCTTGAAAGATTAGTCAGTCCACCATGCTCAGTCTCAATCTCAGGCAAAGTCTCTGGGCACAAGTAAAATTCAGATAGACATTCTGCCAAGCCATCACACAAATCATCT
Organism: Ctenomys sociabilis; assembly: GCA_004027165.1. Lineage (NCBI taxonomy): Eukaryota > Metazoa > Chordata > Mammalia > Rodentia > Ctenomyidae > Ctenomys > Ctenomys sociabilis. The sequence goes on along the minus strand of PVKA01018911.1, from coordinate 5,719 downwards.
GTAGTCCAACAACCAATGCAGTCCTTCATCCCAGAAGAAACCTCCCCAGTCTGGTCTTTACAGGCAGGCTTTCTCTCAGCCTTCTGGTCTTCTGAGCTCTGACCAAATAGAACAGCCAAAGGTTTTCTAGCTCTTCACTAGTAGGCAACTTCCTCAAACCTTTCCTGTCTTTTCCCATAAGCCATTCACAAAAGCTATAATCCACATGCCCAAGTTTAGATATAGAAACAAGCCCATTCTTGGCATCAAATTCTGTCTCAGTTACTCTTCTCTCATTTCTGGGACAAATACCGAACACACAAAATGAAGGAAAGAAAGGTTTATTTGCCTCACAGTTACTGAAGGTTGCAGCCCATACTCAGCTGGCTCCAAGGCAGAGTGGCACATGGAAAAGAGCAACCTTTCATGGCAGCAGCAAAGAGCAAAATGTACTGAGTAGCAGCAGCAACAATGGCAACAGAAAAGAAGTCTTTCTGTCTCTTTTATGTTGTATTAATGCTACTTGCCCCAGGCTGAGTGCAGCACTCACACCCATAATTCCAGCAGTACTAAGACTCATAATCCCAGTGGATCAGGAGTTAATCTCAATCTCCAGAAGTACCCACTCCATGGCTACATGAGGCTTTCGGGGGACAGGTAGACACAAACAATAATGGAACATAAATGCAAAAGTCCTCAGTATAACACCAGAAGATAAACAGCAGCAGATCATTAAGAAGATTTTACACCATGAGCAAGAGGAATTCATCCGAGGAATGCAGTGATAGTTCCACACGTGAAAAATAATAAACAAGACACACCACATCCACAGAGCCAAACACAAAAATCACACAATCATCTTAATAGATACAGAAAAAGCTTTTGATAAAATTCAACAGTCATTCATGATAAAAAGAAAGCCTACCAAAAATCTGAATAGTCTTTACCTCAATCTGATCAGTGCCATCCATGACAAACCAATAGCCCACATCATACTAAATGGACAAAAACTGAAAACTTTCACTCTAAAATAAGGATCAGGCGGCCAGGGAGATGGCTCAGTAGAATAAGCTCTTGCCTGGCAAGCACAAGGGCCTGAGTTCAATTCCCAGTTCTGCCAAAAATGATAATAATAATAGTAAAATAAAACAAAATCAGGATTAACATAAGGTTGTCCACTATGCCTATTAATTTTTGTTTTTTTAATTCTGACAAAATATACCTTGAGTTTTAGAGATTCAAGACATTGGATGGGGGCGGGGAGATAGCCAGTAGAATAAGTGCTTGCCTATCAAATGCAAAGGGCCGAGTTCAATCCCCAGTTCTATAAAAAATAAAATAACCTTTAATCAAAAGACATTGGATAGTCTTGAAAATAGACCATCTGTGTCTTTGCTACATACAGCAGGTGAGACCATGAAACGTCTCAGAACTTGTTTTCAAGTTTTGCCTAACTTCAGTCACATGAAGAAGTGAAGTCACATGGCTATAGTGAAGTAATCAATTCTGACATTTTGAGCCCTCAGCCAAAAAAGACTCAGCTATTTCCCAATTAAACAAAATGCTTTCTTGATTGATTCCAAAGTAAATCCATAAATTCAGATCTTTCTCATTTTTCGCTTTAAGTGATTCCTGTCATTGTGATTTCTCTTTGAACAAGTTATAAAGTGCAAAAGCACTATTGGCACATAAACATGACACAAAATGATGGCCAAGCACAATTCAATCTAAAATTTTAATCATAATATTTTTATCATTGAAATAAAACAAAGATCTAAAACTCAAAATGACATTTTATTGTATATTTGCTTATTAACATGCTGCCCTACAACAAATGAAAGGAAAAAGTGTGTATATTATGAATTTTGCCAGACCTCATTGCATTTTCATAAGATTCTTTTTTTTTTAATGTATTCAGTACAATGTTTACATGGTCTCACTGCATAGACCTGGACTCAATGATTCTCCTGTTTTCAGCCTCCCAAGCACTGGGATTACGGGAGCACCACCACACTCAGTCTTAGTCACCATCTCAAGGTATCCTGGGGGCAGGACCAGCACAACACTCTAGGATCGAACACCAGCCACTGCATTCTGCCTCGGCAGGAGCTAGAGTGTCCTGAGCTATCTATCTGGTCCTGCATTTTCACAAGATTCTAACTTCACTTAGAGAATATAACAGAAATTGACATGATATCCAAAGCATTTACAAAGCAGAATGACAGGCATTCCAAGCACGGCCTTTGTAGAACACAGTGCTATACTCAGAGCAGTAGCTTAGTTCACAGGTATCAGCATATAGAGTTAAGCAGGGTGGGAAAACTACTAATTAACTGCTGGTTTCAAAAACCTGATGGAAGAAAGATTTGTACTAATGGTGTTTAGACAACATATCATGTCTGCATCTTGTACTATGAATAACTACTATGAAGACAACAATATGTAATGTATTGATTATTGTAACTGTCCTACTGACCTGTTTTAAAACTGTCTCAAAAAAAAACTGTCTTATTGCTATTTTTCTCAATAAATTAAAAAGAAAAGATTCTAACTTCAATAACTGACTCTCAGTAAGGAGTAAAGAAGTAGGAGTAACTTTTAACCAAATTTACTTCTTTAAAATTTATTTCCCTGAACAGAGCATAGTGATACATGCATATTCTCCCACCATCCTGGGAGGCTGAGACAGGAGACTTGAGATTCAAGTGCAGCCTGTGCATGTTAGGAATTTAGTGAGACTATATATATATATATATATATATATATATATATATATATATATATATATATATTGCTGCATGTGGTGCTGGGGATTGAACTGCAGTTCCCTGCACCTACCTAAGTATGCCTAAGCAGGCACTTTAGACCACTGAGTTATCTCACTTGTCCCAGTTCCAAATTTTCTTTAAAAATTTAAATGGCTGAGGATGTAGAGCAATGAAAAGGATCTGGGTCCCCAGTTCTGCAAAAAAAAAAAAAGAAAAAGAAAAGGATCTGGGTTCAAACACAAGTTCTGTCAAAAAAAATTGTTTACCATAGTGAATAATAGTACAGAAAGATTATGCATACTAGTAGATACTGTACAATAAAACTGTGATGTTTTCTAATTAAATAATTAAAATTCTATCATGCAAACCAAAACAAGTACTATTTTTACCACTTCATATAAATTATCTCATTTAATCTTTGCAATAAACTAGGCACTAGTCTGATACCATTTTACTGATGAAAAGCTGAGGGGTAAAAGAATTAAGTAACTTGACAAGGGTGTCCAGCTAATGTGAGAGGTCACTCTGAAGACTATGCTCATCATAGTGAGTTATAATTCTTCTCTGGCTATGATTTTTCAGGAAACATCCTGGAGCCCAGTGTGCTGGTGCACAGCTAGCGTCTCAGCATTCGGGAGGATAGGTCAAGAGAACTGCTGTGAGCTAAGGTTGGACTGGACTGCTTAGTACATTCAAGACCACTCTGAATTACAGAATGAGGCCCTCTCTCCAAGGAAATGGAGAAGAAAAGGGAGAGGGAAGGGGAGGGGGAGGGGGAGAGGGGGATATAGAGTCAGAGACAGAGACAGAGATAGAGACCGAGAGGCTGGAGGCTTTCCCACCAACTTGATTTTCAATATTAGCTGATCATTGGAATCACTGACATGATCTCCATCGACACCAAAACTTGGATCAATTTCATGTCTACAGAGGACAGACATGAAGCATGAGATGTGAGACATTTATTTCTGAAAATAGGTACATTTAAATGTAAAATGATTATGTATTCTCACCTTTAATTAAATGTTTTAGTAAGTCTTCTTGATGCTAAGACAAAATATCCAACACTCAAAGTTAAAGGAGGAAAGATCTATTTAAGCTCACGGTTTTCAGGGGTTTCAGCCTAGAGTTGACTGGTTCTCAGACAGGGCAGCATGGCACAGAGTCATCAGAGAAGAGAAGCAGTCCATAGCAAAGCAGGCAGGAGGCCTCACAGCAACAGCAGCCACCCTTCCCCCACTCTCTTTGTATATCATCCAGGTTACATCTCTACTGAGTGGTGTCACCCATCCCCAGAGTGGGGCTCTCATTATTCCCACCCAGATCTATGCTAAACCAAGTTAGTGGGCTAATCCAATACTACACTCCCTCAATTCCAGTGTCACACTCTAGATCCAGCCAGCTCTTCAAAGCCCTTCCCATCACCACATGAGGCTGGGTGGGGGGCCAAGGGGGGGCATCTAGATGCAAACCATAACATCGACTATGTGAATTTCCTCTGCTCTTGTTTTCCAAAATCACACCTAAGCAGTTTGAGCATAGGGTGCAGAGACTGATCCATGCAGCCCAATTGCAGCTGCAGTTGTCCTATGGCTGTTCAGCATACTAGCTCTAGGAAGCCTCTGAGTAGCAAAAATCCACAGACCCTTAAGCTTTTTCTATAATTTGGTGTGGTACTTCCATCTAATCTGGATACATGCTCTTACATACTTTAGATCATCTCCAGATTATTCATAATAAAAGTAAGTGCTGCATAAATAATTGTAGCATGGTAGTTGTTCAGAGAATGACAAGAAACAGTCTGTACATGCTCAACATAGGCACAGCTTTCGTATAAAGTATTTTCACTCCATAATTTGTTGAATCTGTGAAGGCAGAACCCACAGATAAGGTGCACAAACTGCACCTAAAAAGTTAAGCGTAATTTGATTTGATGTCTGGGATGTTAGGTGTATTCATATTGGCCTGAGAGTGGAGCAATCAAGAAAGATGTCTAACTTATACCCAGAGAAAAGCTTAAGGATTAAAGGAATTCAATCCTGGATGTGCAGTGAATTGTATATTAAAGTTCCAGCTAAGGGGCCTGGCCAATTTTTTTTTTCTTTTTTTTTTTTTTTTTTTTTTTTTTTTTTTCAGAACCTGGGATTGAATTCAGATCGTTGCACTTGCCAGGAAAAGCGCTTAATCCGCTGATCCATCTCCCCCATCTCAAAGAGCTGATTTTTAGGACAGCAAATACATGGGTTTTAAGAAGTGGACAGAAAAGCCTTGGAGGCCACAGCAGATATTAAACGGTTTTCTGCGGCTAGAATTATTGGGCCCTGTTACAAACTCTCCCTTCCACCATCACTCACTGCTTTCATTTGTGCCACCGATGCCTCCACATAGATCAGCAGGAACAAAAATGATGTTTACATTTTACCAGTGTTTTATTTTCAATTAAACATCTTGGCTGCTATTTACATAGTTGAATGGCACGGCTTTTCTAACGTGCGATTTGATGTTATTTCTTTGTAAATATTTCTCCAAGGAGGGACCTAAGTTCAAGTTAGTTGTGAAAATGTCACCAAAAATAAAATAAACTTTAATTTAACCTTGATCACAAATTATTGTAAAACTAAAGCTAAAAACCTATGAAAATGAAAGGCCAAAGGAATTACAGCGAGATGCTCACATGTCAGGGAGCGACTTGCTTTTAGCTTGCCTGGGCTTTCAAAGGTTTCGGTTAACTAAGGTTGACCCAAAGGTGGTAGAAAGAAAAGCTGCCTCGGGTGTGTATGAGGCTCTTTCCCCTCCAGAAGGGAAGGTCTGTTCTGCGCTAAGTCAGAACTGCAATGGTTCACACTTCTCATAAGTAGCTGCCGCTTCCTGTTGGGCTCCTCTATTTTTTTTTTTTTTTTTTTTTTTTTTTTTTTTTTTTTTTTTTTTTTTTTTTTTTTTTTTTTTTTTTTTTTTTTTTTTTTTTTTTTTTT
>PVKA01018910.1:0-42965 GCA_004027165.1 Ctenomys sociabilis | reverse complement strand
TTCAGACTTTAGAGCATATTTTGATTAGGCACAATAATGTTTTTTATCAAATAATTTCAGGCATAAAAATTAACTTCTGTGCAACATCAAATTTATCTGCTTATAGCTAATTTTAATTTATTTTATTCTTCAATTCTAGCATATCACTTTAAGTGTAATACTGCTTTAGACACCTATGTACTTTAGTATAAAACAGTCCAATATATAAATATAAATAAATAAATATATATATATATATATATATATATATATATGCCAATATAATGTGCCAGACACTGAAAGTATCATGAGAAGAGCATACATGGCTGTGTAGGGATAAGTGTGAACAGGGAGGGAAGAGAAATACATACACATGCATGTGTACAAACATATGTGGACAGATATAAAGAAAGATGCAAATGAGTGTATTGGCTTTCTTATAAAATATATGGAATGGGCCAGACCAGCCAGAAAACTCAGTGGATTAAAGCACCTGTTTACAGGGATTGATCCCCAGTGTGGCCTCTGCCTCACCCCTAGGGCACACTGAGACAGCCATTGAGACTGAGTATAGTGGCGTGCACCTGTAATCTCACCATTTGGGAGGCTGAAAGCTAGAGAATCACCAGGAATCTAGTCTGTATAATGAGACACTGTAGACTCTGTTCTAATTACAAAGAGTAAAATATATGCAAACACATTAATCTATCTTTATATTCATTACATTAGTTATACTTAAAATGCAAATTAAAATGAAGCTTGCTTTACCTATGTTATATAGGCATTTATAAAAATGTATATGATAGTTTCAAGTATGTTTTCCCCTATTCCTGTCAACATTGATTATAATCCATATATTTGACCAAAGGATGCTACAGAATTACTTTATGTCCTAATTCCCTCACTTCCATTACAAAAGATCCCACTTATGCCCACATTAGCAGGCATTCACATGTGGTTTTATCATCATGTGACAACATTCCCTTTGCGACACAGATGGCACAGATACCTTCCATGATAAAGTACCTGAGTGAGACTTGGTGTCTATATATGTAACCTCTGGGTATATTGGTCCTTTAGCATGGAGATATAATTTAGATAGCACTCAGAGCTTTAGAAAACATGGAAAGACAGCTATTGTCTTTATCCTATTTTGGTTAATATAGCAAGGTTTGGTTACTGTGATAAAAACATTATATTCTCATTACAGTGTCTTTATTACTGATACTTTTCACTAAAGTGTCCTTACCTATAAGTAGTAAAATAAGTGTTTTTTATGACAGATAGAAAGTACTTATCTTTTTCTAGTGTGAGTGCCTTGCTTTTCTAGTCATTCATATTTCAATATTATTTTATTCTTATACTGAAAATGAACATTTGAAATGACAATGTATACATAGAATGTCAAAGTCAAGTAAATTCTTCTTTCATTTTGTCATGAAACTACTTGATAATGAAGAGGAGTGAAGCGGTATTGAATTCTGTACCTTACAGTATTGCTCTACACAAACCCTTTGTTCATTAAAGTAATAGTTCTCAATAAAAGTCCTGTGGGAATTAGCTGTCAGAGTGGCTTCGCACAAAGGAGTTTTTTCAACAACAATTCACTGATAAATTATGAATAAAATTCAGCTGCTCAAACTGAGTACCATCGTCAGGAACACAGCAGTTCTGTGACAGACACAGCAGCCAGTATATCAAGAGAATTTGCTCTTTAAGGTTTTATGTCTTTGGCTGTCAAAGGCCTTCCATGACTTGTGGAGGACACTCTGGGCCCTCCATGCCCCTTTATGACCTCAGGTGTCCTCTAAGAAATTTGGGCTAACGTGCAATTCTAAAAAATGAAGGATGTTATATTTGCCTCTCAATGGGTTCTAGTATAGGTAGGATTCTTTATTTAGTTATCAAGCCAGGATGTGTCAGTACATGTCAAGGTCACATCAGAAAGTTATTGCATGTGTTCATAGTCTTTGAGATTAGTACACACTATATTAACAGCATATAGTGTGTACTATTTGTACAACCAAGGATAAAAATCTAAGATGGTAGTAGTAACTATCAAATTCAAGTAAAGTACTATAGTTTATATATTGGGTTAGATTTTCTGTTAGATACATGAAAATGTCAATCACAAGTTCTGTTACATAGATGCCACTAAATTATTTGTGTTGAATAAATACCTGTTTATTGACTCTGGTTATAACACTAAATTTTGTTCAGTATATTCAAAATGTTACAACTTATTTAGTTGTGTATTTGTGGCAGGGTCTCACTACACAGATGGGATTTGTAGTGATACTCCTCTTTTCAGCTTTTGCTGTGCTGGGGTTTCAGGCAAGCACTGTCATGCAGGGTCTCAGTGGCTGGGGCAGTGCACCCAGGGGTGGGGCCTGTGTGACCTGTGGTACCTGGGGTCAAACCCTTGTCCCTGTGCTTGCCCAAGCAGGTGCTTAGTCCACTGAACTATGTTGGCAATCGTGTAATCTCTCATTAGTATCTAAACCTAATTTTTCTATATAGGCATAATTAAACTCCTGTACAGAAAAATTATTATCAGTCTCTTTCGTCTTCCTTTTTGGGTATCAAAGATTTAATTCCCTCTGATAATTTTTATTGTTACAAAGAAATTTTAAAAATAGGAAGTTAATTAAAATTTGGGAATGATATCATGTCTTTCTATGAAAATTATTTCAAGAGCCATTCAGTAGTGCTGTTTCAATCACCAAAGTTTTAGGAATAGCTTTGTAACTACCCTTCCTTTAGGTCAAGACAAAATATTATTTAAGTCTGTGGTGGGTTCCTCAGCATTTATTATGCAATCATCTTTCTAAAAATTATTTTCTTTCTCTTTTTTACGTTAGAAACATGCTGTTTTGTCAAGTTAAAGAAGCGGGTAAATATTTAGTTTGATTATATCCTCCCCGTAGCTTGGAAGCTCTAGGCTTTTATTTGTTTTGTTTTGTTTTTTTTTTAATTTTTTGTGCTTTTTATTATTATTTTTAAAGAATACAAAATAATGATAGAAGAAAACAGCATTATACATGGTACAGGATTTCACTAAATAATGTAATAGGAATCAAACAATGGTTGCTGTATTACATGATGCTATGTGCAAATTAGTTTTTCACATTACCAGATATAAATGTGTAAGTTTTTGTGAAAAAAAAATACAATAACTATGGCATTCAAGAGAGGAAAAAAAGTAAAAACAAAAATTGTAAAGATTGACTGCTCCTTTCTTTTTTATATGTTTATTCATATAATTAGTATTCAAAAGTAGGAAGGAGCAGGCAATAAATATTTAAACATTTAAAATTTCTGAATTTAGTTCATCTTATAATACATTTCCAAGAAAAATGAACCTTTTGCACAAGAAATTTAAATAAAATCATACCAAGATACACAAAAATAAAATTGTCCAAAGCTTATTATAAAGAAAAAAAATGGTTAAAGCATATACCTAAAAATATTAGCTATGGAAGAACAAAATTAAATAGCATCTTATTACACAGTAAAAAAAAAAGAATCAAGTGTGTAAGAAATTAGACTAATTAAAGGACTGAAAGAAAAAAGTGATTTAATCCTCTTTGAATTTTATACTTAGCAAACATAATTTTGAAAACTAAAAGTAAAATATTTTCTAGTTATACAAACTAGAAATATTTTAATACCTCCAGACGTAGCATATAGGAAAAAAACAAAGAGTATAATTCAAAAGGCATGAGAAGTTGTGTATGCTCCTGGATGAACAATAAGGAGCTCCCAAAGTGATAGTTATGCAGGACTATATAAAATATATTAGATGAACCCTTATTTAAAAGGTTATTGAAGATTTCTATGAAACAGTACCAATCTTATGTTGGGTTATACACGTATTTTTTTTTTCATATATATGTGTGTATATAAAGGACAGGGAAGAAGTAATACAAAGTCAACAGAAGATAGACATATACTTTTTTAAATTTTCTAATACTAGGAGAAGATATCATATGATGTCTTTTAGATAAATTGTAATTCAAAGATATACTATAAATCTTAAAACCAAAATTAAGATTAAGCACTATTCAGAAAATTAAACACTAATTAATTTAAAATTAAATGTTTCAAAACAATTGAACCAAGAAAAAGTTTCCATGATAGTAAAGAAATACTAAGAATAAAACATAAGATAAATGCTGGAGTGACAAATAAATGACAAATATATGACCATCACTTCTGACAGTTTGGAGATAGAATATCTCACAAAATTCTAGTGTGTTGTGAACATGGATAATGATGACATTTACTGTTGGCCATATGTCACTTGTGGGACTGAGCTACAGCTATTTCCTTGAAATCTACCTTGTAGTCCCATATGGAATCTTGACCCATAGTATGCAAGAGAAGTCCATTTGTAGAGTGTGCTGATAGAAATATTTTGCTGCTGTTTACAAAAGAATAACTGAAAGACTACTATTGTATGCCTCTTATTCTCCTTTGTTTGTTTGCCCTATTTGGTGGGTTCTTTCCTTTCTCTTTCATGGGGTTGTGATCATTTTGATCCCTCTCTAGAACATCATTTAGTAGTCTGTGTAGGCTTGGTTTTGTCATCATGAAATTCTTTAGTTATTCTTTGTTGTGGAAGTATTTTAGTTCTCCATGAAACTTGAAAGAGAGTTTTGCAGAGTATATCAGTATGGGTTGCAATTTGCTTTTTCCAAGACTTGAAGTACTTTGCTCCGTACTCTTCTTGCCTTGATGGTTTGTGAAGAGAAACCTGCAGTTATTCTGATGGGTTTTCCTTTAAATGTGATCTGTTTCTTTTCTGCAGCGGCTTTTAGAATATTGTTCCTGCACTGAATTTCTGGGATCTTGATTATTATATGTCTGGGAGTGGTTTAAATTGGGTTGGTGTTATTTGGAGTTTTTGCCCCATATTTGGGAAGTTTTCTGCTATTACTTCTGCCTATATTCTTTTTATATCATTTGTATTGACTCTTTCCTTCTCATTGATATGTATTAGTCTCACATTGTCTTTGCATCATCTTGCAGGTGTTGAATTACTTTTTCCTACATCCTAGTTGTTTTTAAGAGATCTTTGATTCCTGTTTCACTAGCTGCAATGATTTTTTTAAGGTCTGAGAGTCTATTTTCAAACAGATTTCACTCAAACGGATTTACTAGCTTGTGATTGAGGCTTTTAATTTCCTGTATATCACTTTTGATCTCTTTCACACATTCCATTTCTTTCCTATATGGCTTATTCAGCGGTCCATCATTTCTATATTCTGCTCTAATTTTTTATCAGTGTGTTCTTTAGAAGCACTTAATACTAATTTGATTATAGTTATCACTACGTTTTTTACTTTAGAAATTATTTCTGTTCTGATCTCTTCTATACCTTTCTGCAGTTGTTTCTTTACTTCCAACGCTATTATTTCAGAGGTTTCAGGTGTGTGATTTCCAATTTCCTCTATGCTAGTGTCATCTGTATTTGTATGGGTTGGACTCAGGGCCTGAGACTGCTTTTTGTTCCTTCTATTTGTCATTTTGTATATTACTGATTTTTGGCCTTTGGTGTAGAGCTTAGTTTGAGTTAGAACCTTAGCACCAGGTCCGGATCTATGAAGTTCAGACTCCTCCGTGTGGGTGTGGCTTGGGTCTGGCTGCTGTGCTACGCTTCTTCCTGCTGCAGCCTTGCAGGTGAACCCTTTGTGTCACACACGCAAGATGTTCTGCTCCTGAATCAGTTGGGTGGGTCTTGCCTCTAGCATCTTTGTAGGGAGTTCTGCTGAAAAGTTCCACTCTGGGCCTGCGTTCTGGGTTGCTAGAGAATCCGGCGGCCCATGCAGTCTCACTCATATGCTGGGCCTGCACTCTCAGTTGATTCAGGGTCAGAAGGCCCTGGGGCCATTTCACTTGCATGCCCGGGCCTGCACTTTCAGCTGATTTAGGATCCAGAGGCCTCCAGCGATCTCCTGAATATTATCTTCTAAGTTTCTGTTATTAAGTACTCTAAGGTTTTGTTTTTTTCTCTTATTTGTGAGTATTTCTCTGTTCTGCAAAATTTGCTTATTAGTCGACCTTAAAACGATGGAGTTCTTGCAGTTCCATCCTATGTTTTCCTCTGTTTTTATACTATTTGCTTAGTTAATCCAGTATCGTATTTTGGTCTCAGTTCCCACTAACATAGTTAGAGATTTGAAACTATGTACTCTAACACAATTATGTAAAAGCCACATCCATATAGCTTATTGTGTGTAGGGTATTTATTTATTGCTTAGATTAAATTCCATATTTAATATTAACTCAATATTTTAAGCTTAAAATTTACTTTTATATTTAATTAATTAATTAATTAATTTATTTATTTTTGCAATACTGGGAATTGAACTCAGGACCTTGCACTTGCCAGGTAAGTGTTTATTTTACTAAGCTATCTCCCCAGCCCCAGGAGTGTTTTTTCCCTACTTTTCTACTGTAATAGCTTCGTCACTTTCCCCTTTTGGGTAGGCAGTTACTGTTCCTTCTTTTATTCATATCTTCAATGGGTGAAATATAATTTAGTTCTTTCATATCACTTCAATGTGTCCATTATTTTTTGTATTCATTATTATTTCCTCCACTTAGATTATGATACTGGTTTTCCTGGCTGTTTTCTTAATGTCAGTTTTATGCTTTAAATTATGTCTCTTGTTTATTACCTTAGTGCTGTTTCTAAAAGGCACAATTAATATTTTTTACAGTCTTACAAATTTCAGATAGAGTATAAGTCCTTTATCTCAATAGCATGACGTATGTTGATTTAATTTGTCTATGGTCTCTTCCATTTATTAATAATATGGTGCTTAACTTCTGTCAGTCTGTGAATGTGAATGGTCTCATATAAATGCACACATTCCTACCTTTTGTTCCTTGGAAAGCCCCTTGTTTCTACCATTGATTCTGGTCCATTTCTTCGGGTTTTTTTTGTTTTTGCTGTGCCAAGGATTGAGCTTAGGACTTTGTGCTTGCCAGGCAAGTGCTTATTCTAGTGAGCTACCTCCCCTCCCTGACCTGGTCAACTTCTAATCCCTCCTATAATTTAAATCATGTAAAACCTCTTTTTAGGAGCTACCTATAATCTTTATTCAGGCAGCCATCCCTCTTACCTAATGATAATCTTATACTGAGTATGGTAATGCCCTTCTGTCTAGTTATTTATTTATCATTTAAGAAAATTCAAAAATTATGAAATTTTAAGAATTAATATAATAAGATATTATGCTATATAATTTCATTATCAATAAATATGAAAAAACTGTTTTAAAATAATACTGACATAGCTCTTCAACTGTTACTTTACTTGGAAACAATGACATGAGATACTTTTGTGTGTGTGTAGGTAGATATATATAATAATAAATAAGGTAACATTTTGCTGTGTGTTTGTGATGCTGGGGATTGGGACCAGGGCCTTGTGTGTGCCGTGTAAGTGCTTAGCCCCTGGACCATGCACCATGTCCAAAGTAAAACTGCTGAAGTCTATACAACAGCCTTCCTAGGGGTTTAAAGAACATTTAAAAAATAAATAGCAATATTTTATGCTGTAAGTAAAAACTAATGTTTTTAGAAAACAGAGAAAAGGGTACTGGGCACTGCTTCTTAATTCTGACAATGTATTCTTTCTAAATAAACAAGAGAAGAAAAATTATAACGGGATAGAAAAACTAAGTTGCCAAGCTTTCTGTTGGAAGAACACTAGAGAAAGTAAAATGAAAAAAAAAAAAAAAAGAAAAAAAAAAGAAAAACCAGTGAATCTGTGAAAGGGGCCTGTTCTTTTCAAGCATATTTTAAGTGGGTTGTGAGGTGCTAGGTGTAGGTAAGGTGGTGTGAGAATTCATAAATGGGTTGATTGAGGTAGATCAGAGACTTAAGATTCTTTCATTCATTTCCTTCACAATTTCTTATCAAGGACCGATGATGACAATGGGAATAAAAAACACCTAAAATAAAACTTGAAAATGATGGGTTAGAAGGTAATCTTTATACACTGACTGATGAACATTAAGGAAGTGATGGCTGAAAAGGACTAATTGCTTAAAAAGGGAAAGAGATTTCTCTTTGAACTCTGAGGTAATGGCTTATTCTTTCTCACAAAATGATTTTTTGGGCACAAAATAATGTTTAGTGAAATTCTGAAAAAGGTGTTATATACTAAGATTTTAATTAAGAACATTGTGAAATACATTGAACTTTGTTCACCCTGTCTCTATTACATTTTCAAGATACAAATGCATTAAATGTGAACTAAAATATTTCAGTGACCAAACAATAAGAAGTAATGACTCAAATTCCATCCTTGGTTGGAAATTCAGAGCTCAAAGTATATGTTTTCTCTTTTAGTGAAGAAGTAGGAAAGATAAAATATAGACCTTTGTAACATGACTTACATATAATTCATAAAAGTACAGTTTTGTGAACATACCATAAGATAAATTATTCTGAAAAGAACAATGGTACATATTATTTAAAAACACAAAAGATCAGAAAATAGAAAATGTTCTGAGCGGTAATTACATTAAATTTCAATCTATTTTATAATTTAAATTCCTACTAGCATATCCTATGAAAAGAAATTTATTATAAGTATTTCTTCTCTAATTTTACTTTCATAAACCACAGGAAGAAATTTTTAAGTCTTCTTTAAAAATAAAACAAGAAATTTTCTCCCTTTTCTCCTTTGAACCTGCTTTCAAGTCATAGCACTCATACTTTATAGGGTTGGGTTATAGTAGTTTTAACTGAAGTTTTAAAATGTTTCTCTCAGTTACATTTTGTTGGGCACTACTTTTGTTTTCTTTACTGAAAACTTGTTACACTTTGAAAATATTATTTTGTTAATGAATTTTCAGGTTTTATTTTTTTGTTTTGTTTTGTTTTAACCTGGGATGGAACTCAGACAGTTGTGCTTGGCAGGAAAGCAACTTTCATTTTCTTAATGTGAAACTGTGCTTTCCTTTGATATATTTTGTTCCCAATAACTACATTTCTTACCTTTGAAATTCACACTCAGTATTTCCCATCCTCATCAGCATTCTAAGGTGAAACAGAGTGTGGCCTTTCCTTCTGTCCTATAATTGTCTATAAGGGCACATAGTTAGAAGACCAAGTGCCCTATAACCTTTACATTCTTCAAAGCAATACATTAGCACTAGGGGCTGATAATTTTCTGAAAAACCTGACCACTTTCCCAACCTATCGAATAAAACTGAAGAGAGAGGAAGAGGTCAACTGACTGCAGAAGGCAGCGCAGGGCACATGAGTGAGAAGAGGATGGTAGGTAAAGAGTTATCAGAAATCTCAAGCTCTGTTGGGTACTGCTGGCAGCAAGTAGAGACATGAGGGCAGGACAGCTGATTTACATATATGTCCTGTGGGACAAGTAGGCATCGAAGGGGCATAAACCTGATCTGATAGAGTTGAGTGATAATTAGTAATGTAGTCTGAAAAGAAATGGAAAAATATGTTCATCTGGAAGAGCTGACATTTCATCTCTTCTCAGGGTTACTAGTATAAATGCAAGCAAATGCAGGAGCAAGGGTAAATATCCACTCACATTTTCCTCACCTGTACAGAGTTTACCATATGTTAGCAGCATTCTGCATTAACACACATAAACCCTCTGAAAAATGCTTCAGTTTGATGTTGATTTTTTTTTTTTAACTCACCTTTACAGGTGAGTATTATGGGGCTGTATTGCTGTGCTGCAATTCATTTAACCAGGTCTCCAATGGAGAATAGCTGACAAAAAGGTGACTGGCTATCTAATTTTGCTTGCCAAGTCTCAGTTCCCTGCCATTTTCAATCTCATCATCTGTATCCCACATGCCCATTATACTACATTCTTTTGGACAGAACATGTAAGAGTTTTCGTGTTTTGCCACATTGAGTAATGAGAGATGAGCTCTCACTGTATAGAAGCTATTTCATCTAGAGTGATGTTAAGCAAACTTTTGTTTAAATTTGGCAGTTATTTGAAGTATAAAGTGTTAGTGAAGTTTCTGTTTTCTTACTTTGTGTGATGTCAGAGTTCCACAACCTACAATTTCCTTTAATTGCAAAAAAAATGAACATAACAGATATCAGAGACCAAGTAGGGAATCAGCTAAATATGTATAATTTCTAATTTTGATGTTCATTAGTAGTTTTTTTAATTAATTAAATGTATATATCTAAGAAAACATTTTGAAATAAGCATACATTATGTATACATTGTGGAGTGACTTTATGAAGCAAATAAACACATATACTATCCTATATAATTTCTGCGGTCAGAATACTTGACATCTCTCAAACGTTTAATTTACATGGAGTGTCAGAACACATATTTTCCTTATTCATTCATTAGTTGAGAGACACAATTTGATTTCCCATCTTGGCTGTTATGCATAGTGCTGCAAAGAAGGATGGATATGTCGTCAATTTACTGACTGCATTTTCTTTGGATATAGCCCCATTAGTAGGATTCTTGGAATATATTTTTTCTCCTTTTCTCTTTGTGTCAGCAATTCCCAAGCAAGGAAGTTTTCCAGAGAGGCTATACTGATTTATGCATTCAGCAATATTGTGTTAGAGTTCTCTATTCTCAGCAGCACTATCGTTTTTTTTTTTTTTTTTTGTTTTTTTTTTTTTTTTTTTTTTTTTTTTTTTTTTTTTTTTTTTTTTTTTTTTTTTTTTTTGTTTTTTTTTTTTTTTTGGTATTTTTAAGCTTATTGTTACATGAATTTTCTCAATTCCTCTTTCCCCCCCATTATTTTATACTTCTCTCAACCCCTCTCACACTATTTACAGTTTGTTTTCAGTTTTCTTTTTCTCATTAATTTTCCCTTGCCCACCCTTTCTTTCCTCCACTTCCCTCCTTAATTAACCCTTCCAGCTATGCATTTTATTCTTCTTCCTTAATACTTAGTATGCAGTCTGGTCCTTATTTCCACATTTGGTTTCTCACAGTCTCAAGAATGTAACATTCACATGTGTATATTTTATTTTTTCACTTAAGAGTATCATCTCAAGATCCATTGATTCACTTATAAATATTTCAAGGTTATCTTTCTCTATGGCTAAATAATATATTAATATATAAAAATATCTCATTTTTTATCCATTGATATTTAATGGGTATTTGGGTTGTTTCCAAGAATTGGCTTTTATAAACTGCTGTTGTAAGTATGGTGTGTGCCTCATTAATGTATGAGGTTTTTAATCCTTTTGGAAGACCCCAAGAAAAAGAATAACTGAGTCAATTGGAATTTCTTTTTTGAGTTTTTGAAGAAACTCCATACTTAGTTCCACAGTGGTTGTGCCAATCTACACTCTCACTGACAGCTGTAGATGTGTTCTTCTTTCTCTACGTTCATTCTTATTGATTTCTCAATAATTGCTAGTCTTCCTGGCCTGAGAAGCAATCTCAACATTGTTTGATTTTGTATCCTTTCCATGACCAATGATGTTTAACATTTTTCCATATACATATATTTGCTTCTGATAAATGCCTACTCATCTCAGATGCCCATTTTTTGATTGGTTATTTGAACTTTGTGGAATCTGATGTTTTTTGAGTTTTTCATACATTCTAGATATGAGTCCTGTATCTGAAGAACTTTTGGAGAACAATTTTTCACACTATCTATTGTATCTTCACTCTGTTGATTTCTTTTGTGGTGCAAAAGCTTATTGATACAATATCCCAATTGTTGATTCCTTATATTTCTTTTGCAGTCTGGGTCTCATTCTGAAAGGTTTTCCCTACACCTCTGTGTGCATGAGTTCTACCTCTTCTATATTGCAGCAGATTTAGTAATTCTATTTTAGCATTTAGATCTCTTGATTCATTTTCGATTTAGTTTAGAGCATGGTGAGATACTTGGGTCCAATTTTTGTCTTCAGCATGTGGAGAACCATTTTTTCCAACAGCATGTATTATAGAAGCTATCATTAGCCCCTTTGTTGAAGCTATGGTGGCTCGGTGTGTTTGGAGTTGTATCTGATTTTATAGTCTGTTCCTTTGGTATGTGATTCACTTTTGTTGCCAGTGCCATGTTGTTTGTGTCACAGGAGCTCTGTAGTATGGTTTGTCAGGATAATCTGTTTTCTAGTATGCTTTTAAATCTCATTTTTCAGGGCACCATAGTTTTCAATGTAAGCATTGTTTACTTTCTTTGTTATATTGATTCCTGAGAACTTCATTTTTTTTATGCTATTATAAAATTTCTTCAATTTCTTTCCCGTCAGTTTGTGTACAGAAGTTCTACTGATTTTTGAGTGTTGTCTGTGTATCCAAATATGCAACCAAGTTAGCTTATTAAGTGAAAAGGGTTTTGCTCAATTTTTGGGATCTTCTATGTACAGTATCATGTCATCTTCAAATCTTGATAATTAAACTCTTCCTTTCCTATCTTTAATATCTTTATTTGTTTTTTGTCTAATTGCTCTGGCTAATGTTTCCAGAACTACATTAAACAACAGTGTTGATAGTGGAAATACTAGTCTTGTTCCTGATTTCACTGTGAAAGCTTTCGGTTTTTGAACATTAGGTATATTGGCTATTGGTTTGTCATAGGTGGATTTTGTTAGAATGAGATAAAGATTATCTCTTCCAACATTCTGCAGAGTTTTTATCATGAATGGGTATTTGACTTTATCAAACGTTTTACTCTGTGTCTATTGAGAAGATCTTGTGGATTTTTACCTGTGGTTCTGTTAAAATGATATACTACATTTCTTGATTTGCATATGTTGAGTCATCCTTGCATCCCTGAGTTGAATCCACTTGGTAATGGTGTGTCATCTTCTTGAAAATTTGCTGCATTCTACTTCCTGATATATCATATTAAGATTATTGCTTGTATATTCCTTAGGGTGAATGACCTGTAATTACATCTTTTGATTGGATATTTCTCTGGTATTTGTATCAGGGTAATGTTTGCTTCTAGGGATGAACCTGGGTATATTTCTTCCATTTCAATTTAATCAAAGTCTTTGAGGAGTAATTAAATTAAATCTACTCCTAATTTCTTATAGAACTCAGCAGTAAATACTTTAGGCTCTGGGGTCCTCTGTCTCTCTCTCTCTCTCTCTCTCTCTCTCTCTCTCTCTCTCTCTCTCTCTCTTATTCTCTCTCTCTCTCTTTCTTTTACTGGGAACCAAATTCAGGACCTAGTACTTTGCAGGGAAGTGCTTATGTCACTGAGCCATCTCCCCAGTCCCCTAGGCTTTAATTTGTTGTAAGTTTTTCATTATATCTTTTATTCCATTGATTGATATTGGATTATTTTGAATATCTACATCCCCTGGATTCAGATTTGGTAATTCATATGTTTCTAGGAATCTGTTGCATTCTTTTGAGTTTTCCAACTTACTAGAGTATAGGTTCTCTGAATAGGTATTGATGATCTGGTTTTGTGCAGGATCCACTGTAATCTCTGCCCTTTCATTCCTAATTGTATGGATTTGAGTCTTTTCTTTCATTTTTTAATAAGGTTGTCTAGAGGCTTATCAGTTTTATTTAAATCTAAGAACAAACTGTAAGTTTCATTGATTCTTTGTATTGTTTTCTTAGTCTTAATTGCCTTAATTTTTCAGTGACCTTTATAATACCTTCCCTTGTACATGCTTTTGGCTCCACTTGCTCTTCTCTTTGTGCCATCTTGAGGTTTATCATTAGGTTTCTTACTCTGTTTTTCCTGGAGTGAGAATGAAAGAGAATATATTTCCCTTATAGTACTTTTTTGTGAATGCATGAATTCTGGTATGTTTTATTGGCATTATTGTTTAATTGTTGCAACTGATTTTTCTTAAGTTTTGTCTGTGCTACATTGTTGTTAAGGAGACTGTAACTGTATTTTCATGTGTTTATGTAGTTTTTGTGGATTTTTTAAACATATATTACTAATTTCATTGCACTATGGTCTGGTAATTGGCATGGGATACTTTCACTTCCTTTGCATGTACTTGAGCATGTACTGTGAACTAGCATTTGGTTTATTTTAGAAATTAGCCCTGATGCATCTAAGAAAACTGTGTATTCTTATGTAGTGGGATGGAACAATGTAAGCATCTATCTAGTCAATTTTTTGCAGGTTTCTTTCAGTTCTAATATTTTTTGTTGATATTTCTTTCTAGTTAATCTATTTGTGTCAGTGAGGTAGTAAGCTCCCCCATTACAATTGTGTTAGGACTTATCTTAATTTTTATGTTTGTTAATACTTTATATATTTGTGTTGGGTGCCTATATATAACTTTAACTTCTTCCTCTTGAAGATTTCCCTTAGAGAGTATTTAAAAAGATGAAAAGATGTCTCTTTTCATCACTCTTGAGTTGAAGTTCACTTTGTCTGTCAATGGAATAGTTACTGTTCAATCCCTGGTTCTTCCAAAAAACAAAAAAAGGTGGGAAACATGGCGTGTGTAATACTATACATTTATATACATAAGATGACTAAGGCAATGATCTGGAGAATCTCCATCAGGTTTTTGGAACTAGCAGTTAATTGGTAGGGTTTGCACCCTCACTACCTATATATGCTGATACCTATGAAGTAGGCAAATGCACTGAGGATAGCAATGTGTAATACTAGGGTCATTCTTAGAATGCCTGTCATTCTGGTCTTCTAAGTACGTGCTGTTTCTAATGTCATATCAGTTATTGCTGTGCTGTCTTTCAAGTGAATGTTTTAAAAAAACGTAATAAAAGAAAACAAGAGACAAGAAAAAATTGTCATGAGACTGTCCTGCTACAGTGTTATATATGGTTGGATTTATATATTTCTGTGTAAAAATGTATAATTGATTATTTCTTTTTTTATTTTTTCACATACTACGAAGATGTAAAATTTAGCATATCAAATATTGATGAAAAATACCTGTTCAATATTATGTCTAAGGCTTTTGACATTCAGACAGATAGTAAAATTAAGCTGAACTGCCTATGTTATAGTGTAATAATATCATTAAGCTTCTCTCTGGAGGGTTAACAGCTTAAGTTTCCAGACCAAAAATTTGGCGAAAAAGAAGGGCTGCAAGGCCAAAATTTTGAACCTAGCCCTTCAAGGTCAGTGAGGACTCAGGACATAAGAGAACCTGTACTGTAACATCCTGTAACTCAGTGGTGTGGCTGTTTCTGATCAAGGAGATTATGGGGCTGCAGAAGAAAGTGATCAGTGATGTAGAGTGTTCTCTTGGAGAATCACCTGGAGAGAAAGCATTCTCTTAGGCTTTCACAGAGAACAAATTGGTTAAATAATGGCTGTGACTCATCCAGATGACTGACACTGACAAACTGCAGTACAGTTTTAGGGTAAATCCTGAAGGGATTTGACTGATCTTGTCAGATACAAAAGTTAATTTTTTTTATTATGTAGGTCTTGCTTTATCTTTGTCTTATCCATCTAGCAGAAAAGTATAAACACAAGATAGTAAAATTAAACCCATATTAATATGCTGAGCTGTAAAAGGCTCAAGTCAACAACTTTTGACATTTCCAGTTCTGTAGATAACCCACTACTATTATAAACTACTGGACTATATTGGATTATTTTGCTGAATTGCACCACTACAATATTTGAATGGCAATGGAATACTCCTGTCTAACAAAAAAGTGGTATATAAATGAAGAACCATTTGTGTGTGTGTGTGTGTATATATATATATATATATATATATATATATATATATACAAAATAGGATAGATATACAGCTATTTTCTGTTAGTTCAATGAGAAGAAAAGTCTGTACTAATAGTGTTTAGACAAGATATCATATCTGTATCTTGTACTGTGAATAACTACTGTGAAGACAGCAATATGCAATGTATGAATTATTGCAACTGTCCTACTAAACTGTTTTGTAATGGTTTCATTGCTGTTTCTTTCTCAATAAAATTAAATAGAAAATATTAAGGTTAACTAAAGTTCCAGACTTTCATATAGTAATTGCAAAAGAATTACTCTATGAAAGGAAATGCTATGTCTTCTATATTTTGTCTCCACTGATGCCTTAAAATGAAACTTTACTTTTTTATTTTTTGTGGATTCTTTCCTCTGAGAAATGCACTTTTTCTAAATTGAAGAACAAATAGCAATAAGACAGTTTCAAGACAAATTAAGGGGACAGATTAGATAAATTAATATATTACAAACTGTTTTCATAATGTTTGCGTATCACACAGGGTGCATAAATGATACTTGCAGACATTATGGCAGATGTCTCTAATCAGTGAACTAAGAGTGTACCTGTTCACTTATTTTTTTATACCTGAATTATATCACAGATTCACTAATTAATACTTTCTATCTTGTTATTTTCCTAGTGGTTGTCCATAGTACTAGAAGCCTACATAATATCTTGTCCAGCCACTATTAGTGCAAATCTTGCTTCTCATGGAATTATGCAGAAGCATGGCATATTTATCCTAATGGTACTGTTTATACACACGCATCATGATTCTTCCTTTTTATGCCCCTTTTTTGTCTAGTCCTGTCAAAGATGGGCATTCCATTGTCATTAAACCAGTTTAGGTGCCTGAACTCAGCGACACAATCCAATAGAGTTTAGCATTCCACAATAATAGTGAGTTATCTGAAGAAGTTGTTGCCTATAGCCATTTACAGCTCAACTTATTATTATGGCCCCAGATTATACACCTCATTTTTATACTTTTCTGCTGGATGCTTAAGACCTAGATAGAGCAAGACCTATATACCAAAAGATGTAGTTTTTGTTTCTAATGACGTCAGCAAAGTCCTCTCAGGATTTATCTTGTAATCCTGTACCTTACTCTGTAGATCCTTTGTCTGTGTCATGCATGTGGATGAGTCATGGCCAATGTCTATGAGAGCCTGAGAGAAAGTTTTCTCTCCATGTGACTCTCTCCAGGCACATTATAGATCATCAGTCTCTCTTCTCTGTGGCTCCATAATCTCCTATGTCAGAAAATTTGGGGCACAACTGAGTATCATGATGCTACAGTACAGGTTCACCTATGTCCTGAGTCTTCACCTACCTTGAAAGGCGAGGGCCAAAATGTTGGCTGGTCTTAAAGCTGTTCTATTTCTCCAATTTTGATCTGTGAACATAGGTTGTTAACCATCCAGAAGAAAAGCTGATTAGTACCGTGCAGCATATGTCTGGTTTATTTCACTTATGAGTATATGTTCAAGTGGAATCCACTTCAATATAAATGCTTCAAGTTTATCATTCTTAATAGCTGAGTAATACTCCATTATATAGAAATACCACAAGTTTTTGAACCATTCCTCATGTGACAGACATCTTGGTTGTTCCAAGATTTTGCTATCGTAAATTGTGCTACTATAAACTTAGGTACATGAATTTCACTATGACGTAATATTTTTAGTTCCTCTGGGAGAATTCCCATTAGGGGGATAGTTGGCTTGAATGGAATTTCCAGTCCTACTCTTTTGAGGAGTCTCAACACTGACCTCCACAATGGTTGTACCAGTCTACATTCTCACCAGTAGTGGAGAATGTTCCCTTTTCCCCACAACCTCTCCAACATTTGTTGTTGATGATTTCCTTATGATAGCCATTCTTTCTGGAGTGAGATGGTATCTCAGTGTTGTTTTTATTTGCATTTCATGGATGACTAGCGATGTGGAGCATTTTTCCATATATTTATTCGCTTTTTTAATTTCGTCCTCTGAGAAGTATGTGTTCATCTCAGATGCTCATTTCTGAATTGGGTCTTTAAATTTGAGGGCCCTGTTATAGTTCTTTATATATTCTAGACAGTAGTCCTCTGTCTGATTGCTTGTTAGGATTTTTTCAAAATTTGTGGGTTATTTTTTCACTCTGTTGACAATTTCTTTTGACATGCAGAAGCTCCTTAAGAAGAGTTGATCCCAGTTGTTGATTCTTTCAAGTGCTTCCCATTGAATATATGTTTGTTCATGAACTCTTTACCTACCCCTAAGTCTTCAAGAGTTCCTCCTACTTTCTCTTCCAGGACATTGAATGTTTTTGCTTTAATGTTTAGATCTTTAATCCATTTTGACTTTAACTTAGTGTATAGTGATAGAGCTGGGTCAAGTTTTAGTTTTCGGCATGTAGAAAGCCATGTTTTCCAGCACCATTTGTTAAGAGGCTATCTTTCTTCCAGTGAGTTTGTGTAGCCCCTTTGTCGAAGATAAGATGGCTGAGTGTTTTCGTAGATGCCTCTGCATCTTCTAATCTATTCCAGTGATCCTCAGGTCTATTTTTTTGCCAATACCATGTTGATTTTATCACAGTGGCTTTGTAGTATAATTTCAAATCAGGAGTTGTGATGCCTCCTGCCTTGTCTTGATTGGCCAAGATTGCCTTTGCTATTCTAGGTCATTTGTGGTTCCAAATAAATTTTAGGATTGATTTCTCTATATCTGGGAGGTATGTTGGTGGCAGTTTGATAGGGATTGCATTAAATCTGTACAGCAATTTTGGGAGTATGGCCATGTTCACGATGTTGGTTCTTCCTATGCAGGAGCATGGAATATCTTTCCATTTTCTGAAATCCTCTATAATCTCTTTTCTTAGGGTGTTCTAATTTTCTGTATTGCTCATTCCAGGATTACCTCATATTTGTGCTCTCCTCTTTTTCTTTTTTTTTTTTTATCTGTTTCTTCTTTAGAGGTTGCTATTAATTCTTTTACTGTAAACTTCCTTCCAAATTGGGTTTCCTCTGTATATTTCCGAACTTGTTTCTTTATTTCAGATGGTTCGATTTCTAAGAATTGTTTTTTGGTTTCGGAAATTATTTCTGCTTTGAGTTCCTCATGACCTTTCTGTTGTTTCTTTGCTTCTGACGCTGTTAGTTCATATATTTCAGCTGGAACAGTGTTCTCTGCACTTGTTCTGAGTGAGCATTGGGTTTCTCCCAGATGTTTCTGGATCTGATTCTTTATTTCAGATGCTATGTATTCATATATATTTTTTTATATTTCAGGAACTAATTCTTGTCTGAATTCCTCTATACCTTTCTGCTGTTGTTCCTTTGCTTTCATCTCTGTTAATTCATTCATTTCAGCTGAGCTAGTGTCCTCTGCACTTATTGGTGGACTCGAGATCTGAGATTGCATTTTTCTCCTTGTCTTTGTCATTTTGTGTAGCACTGACCTCTGACCTTTGGTATAGTGCTTTTATGCAGCTATAGCCTTAGTGCATAGTGTGGGTACCAGTCTGTTAAGTTTGAGATTATCCAGTTATTCCTGGACTGTATCTTGCTGTTCTGTTCGGTTTGTTTTTGTGGTACCTCCTGTCATTCCCTTCTGTTGGGTCCCTAGTTAGAGGAGCACTGGGTGATGCAGAAGCTCTCCCTCACACTAACCAGTCCAGGCAGGGGTGGATGCAGTGCCAGAACAGTCACCAAAATTTCTCACTCCCGTGGTGGGCTTGGGGGCTGTGGCTATGGGGAGTTGCCTGGTAGGTCTGTCTGAGGTGTCTTAGGCTGGTCTCTGGCTAGGATGTCTTGAGGCCTGAGGCTCTGGATAGTGCAGAGAGAAGGAAAGAAGCCAAAGTCTCTCCTTGAGACTCACCACACACTCACTAAACTTTGATGCCCAGGGAGTCTGGGAAATTCCCACTAACTCAGCAGGCTTTGGGCAGGGGATCTGGGGAGTTGCTGGTGAGTGGGCCCTGAGGTCTCAGGCAGGTCGCTTGCTTGTAGGGCTTGGGGGCGGGGATCCGGGTAGCAGGGGTGGAGATCCAGGGGTTGCGTGGAAAAAAGCCAAAGGCTCTCAGGCAGACTCACCACAAACTCACTGATCTGGGAAGCCTCGTGAGTTGTGCAAATTCCCACTCACTGCAACGGCTTGGGGGCTTGATCCAACAGCCGCCAGAGTGGGCCCTGCTGTTTCAGGCTTGTGGCTCTGGCTAGGCAGGCGTGGGGTAGGAACTAGGAGGCCCAAAATGAAACTTTAAAATGAAACTTATATTTGAAGATGTTTTAAATGGTTATCAATTAACCCAAAGCAAATTATCTGTGGTAATTCTTTTTTATAGTAATTAATTAGCTTTAAAAGTCATGATGTACTTTCAATGCTATTGTACTTCATAAGCATTTATGTAGGCTTTAAGAAAATGGAAACAAAATATGCAATTAATTATGCAAGTATAATTAGTAATGCTTTCAAATTTTGGAAACAACATTGAATCTCAAATAATTAATAAAATATTTGTGGTAAATTTCTGAAGCAATAATAAAATTTCTGACCATGTTGCATTCTAAAATCACATCTACTCAGAGAAATTATGCACATTAATGTAGCAGGTCAGTCTGTTCCTCACACCTCTTGCATGAATAGGTTTTGAGATCAATTAACTCCCTTACTTCCCTATAACAGTCATAAGCATTTATATTCTAAAATCTAATATTGGCATTCTTTCTCCCAGTTGCAAAATGATAAAGCTAAGTGTCCCAGGAAATTTAACAGTGCCAGAAAAGTTATTTTCTTCATTCATTTTACATTTTGTCAGATTATCATCACTAGCTTTTGGCCATGACAAAAGTTATGTCAGCATTATTGTGTAACACCTGTGATCAGGGTAAAATTAAGTGCTTTCAGAGGCAGCACTGAAGATGTGACCAAAGTTTCTCTTCAGTGTTAACATATGCTTAATCCCCTGAAGTAAAGTAAATTGCCTGCAGCAAGGTCTGAAGAAAGCTGGGTAAAGGAATGAATATAACTGCATGGAGCTGGCACACAGGTATTTACTTCTGAACTTGCTCTACTTCCAAATATTAAGCTCACAGTTCATTGCAGTTTTCATTTCTGAGGCATTTTTAGCTCATTGTGCTCAATAGTTGTACTTTCTCCGCTTGACTAACATCCTAGAAATATGGATCTGAGAGCTGGGTGAATTTACTTTTGTTAAAGAAGTGCTCATTGCATAACTTTAGACTCTTAAGTAAAAGAAATGCCTATAAAAACATGAAAATTCTAATATTTTTCTGAAAAGGAAACATCTAACCAGTTAAATTCTGCAGTAAATATAGATTTCCAATTACTGAGTTATCCCTCATACTTAGTTATTTCTAATTACAGAGCTATCAATGTTCTCTGACACAGATAATTTTGTCTATCATATAGATTTTCCTTATACCCTCTATGCAGAAGGCATTTTATATAGGAGACTCTCTTCCTATCATGACCATGTCTTTAAAGAATTTTTTCTCAAGACTGCAGTATCAGAGGCTTCTTACCTTAATATGCTCAGATTAGTTTGCTCATCATTGACCAGATAAATAAATCCTCTCTCTTGTTTACAAAAAGAGAGAGGATTTATTTATTCAAAGTAGCTCTAGGAGATGGTAGGACCTATCTCTCTCCAGTCACCATTTCACCGTGTAAAGTTATCTTGGAGTTTTTAATGTATCAGTCTCCTTGAATATGTGTATTACTTCAGGACTAAACGTTATTTTAATGGCTAATACTCTTGCTTACAGTACACACTTAAAATGCCCAGATAGAGCCTTTTTGATAAATTTGATTAGAATAGAATGACTTTGACACAAAACTGTTTGCAATAGTGTACAAGAAGCATCCATGCCAAGTACTGCACAAAATAATTGTAGTAGCAACTCCCAAAGGATTGGAGCAGCAAAAACTGTTTTGCCCCAATCTGAAATCAGGTAAATTAATCCTTAGAGGAATCATGTACCACTGTCTCAGGTAATCAGTAATAATTGTATCATATTGCTGAAGCACACTCCTTGGACAATTTTCCAGAACTACTGTACTGTGTACACCTGGATTTTTTTTTTTTTTTTTTTTTTTTTTTTTTTTGTGTGTGTGTGTGTGTGTGTGTGTGTGTAAAGCAGGGAGACTGAACTCAGGACCTTGTGCTTTCCAGGCAGGCACTTATACTGCTGAGCTATATCCCTGGCCCTCTACATCTGAAATTTGTTAAGCTGCAACAGAAAGTCGTCCCATGATCAAGAGTCCAAGGGATCAAAGTATCTAAATGTATGTATAATACTGTCTCTAATAATGGCTTTTCTTTCCAGCTTTTCTTTTTTAATTTTATTTTTACATTACAAAATGTTCAAATAATATATTTGCATTTACTCCAATAATAAATACTTTGATATGTTTAAGGAATTAACAAACGGAATTTTATTATAAATAAATATACATATATACCTTAGATGTTTTATAAAAATGTTTTATCAAACTCACGTTATTCTTCTGCCTTTACAAAACAGTGTACAGTCCAAGCAATCTACCATACCATGTCTAAGTCTTAGCATTTTTAATAAAACAAAGTTAAAATGTGTTTTCCAGTAAGTAAAAACCTGGGTTAATGAACTTAACTGTGGTTTGAGTAATTTTAAATATGGTTTTATAAATAATAATATTCTTTCCTGAGCCATCTAAGGATGTTAATTAAATCTCTGCTTAGTTTCAGTTTTATTTAATTTGCTCAATCACTTTTTAAAATGTTACAGCCTATAAAAGAACCATCTATTGACAGAATATTTAATGGCAATTTGTTAACTGCCGGCTTTGATCCCTGAATGATCACTGTTTACGTGGAAAAGCAAAATGCAGCAAAATACAGTGCTCATAGCCAGACCTTGTTACAGAAGAGGTTATTGCTTCAAGTTCAAATGACTTTCTTTTTTGTATCAAAGAAAGTAATACTATATAAGCTTAATGGTATACATGTATTATATACTGACATTTTTCAATAAAGGTAGAAGTACATTTATTATACCTTTACTATGGTCGTTTTAAATATGATTTCACCTAGTGAGGCCTTAATCTTTGGCAATATTAAAAGTGCTCCAAGGTGAGTATCGATTTTATTGCTGTTTCGAAGAAAGCTAAATTAATACCCTAAGGATATGTCATCTGCAGAGATGGCATAATTATTACTCAGCTGTTACAGTAATATACACTTTCTTTAACAAACCATAATCGATTTACAAACAGTATTTCAATTAAAGTTCACTTCCCAGAGCATGACTAAATATAGTGGTTTGACCTCTCTGTTTGTGAAAACACACTTAATCCCACATGTACCTTTTTTTTTTTAATGTGGTAGACGTAGGGGGCCAACATTCATTCATGTTAATTAAATCTCTGCTTAGTTTCAAAAGAAAGTCATTTGAACTTGAAGCAATAACCTCTTCTGTAAGCGAACTGGTGAAGAAAATGGAAACTAAATGTTCAGGTATTATCGTAATGTTATCCAGAAACATTTCAACAGATAGTTGTATCTTTAGAAGTGCAGCCTTTTAAAATTATGAAAAACTAAATTATTTTCCTCAAGGACATTACTTGAAAAAATGGGATAAAATATTGATAAAGAAGGAAAACCACTATGTTTATATAGTAATAATCAAGTGTTGACCTTTGAGGCATTTTCTGTGCACATTCATGTTGTTAGACTTCAATGATTTAATAGTGTTAAATGTGTTACATTTATTTTAAAGTGTTATTTGAAATATTTATTCCTGAATTAATACTAAAGCATATATTTTGACATATTCTATCATAAAATAGGGGAGCAAGTAGTTTGTTCAAGGAATTTTGTAGTTTTAAAAATATTTAACACCATCCATTTCTGGGATTACAAGTGTTCCTCACCATGCTTGATTATAGTGGGTGGCACAGCACACCTTGGGTCCTGGGGCTGGCACAGCATGTGGTACAGGATGTTAAACCTGGGTCCTAGTGCTTGCAAGTTAGGTGCTTAGACCTCAGAGCTGTCTTCCATGCCCAGGAATTGTATTTTTTAAAGAGATTTGAAAATGAAGAAAATATTTATTCATTTCTCTTTTCACATCTTTTTCTATGAATAATATTATGAATGAATTATTAGTAAACTATAGGCCGCATTCATAATTAAGATTTAATCACAAATGGAAATTTTTGCCTAAGAACAGGTAGCTAAGGCCTAGAGTTAAACTAATTTCTATATAAACATGTACACTGACTAAGTCAGAGAATAGTGATTTGGAAACACCTAAGGAAATACAACAACTTCTGCAATGATATGAACCCTATCAAGGGCTAATCTGTGCTTTCTCTATACTAGGGATGTAGATCCATGTTCTCAGCTGCCAAGTGACTGGAAGTCCTCCAAGTTATCAGGAAACTAATGGTTTAAATGTGCCACCTGGAAATTTCTTCGTTACTGAGCTTGGACTCTTTGTCATTGTATGATTTATTATTTCAAATGTTTCAAACAACTGTGTCTTAAGTTTTTTTTTAGGAACAACAATCTTCATATCAAACTATAGAATAAGAGTTTTTTTACTTTATTATCACTTTCATTTTTTGTTTCACTATTTCATTTCTTAACTTGTGCATTATTTTTTTCTTACTTTGGTTCTAATATTCAAAGTGTTTGGTGATGTAAAACCAAAGAACTCTCTTGGGGGATCATTAACTTGTGGTGGAGCAAGTGTGTATCACTTTGTCTGTAACCCCAGGAGTGGCACTTTGTAGTAGGTGTGGCTGATGAATTTAGAGAAGCCTAGCTTACCCCCACTGATGTGATGGGGTGCTGATGGAAAAAAATGGGGAGCACTATTCAATTCTAGCTTTTATTTTCTTTTAATAAATGTAAGTGTTTATTGATAGCCCATTCATAAGTCCCAAAATCATTCTCAAAAACTTAAAACTTGTAAAGTTAAAAATTCACTTGACTGTTTACCAGTATAGTAGCAGCGTATTGTTAGTCTTTCCATATAACACTCAGTTTTTAGTTGTGTATAACTTACTTTTATTTTTCTGAAGTTATTATAAAAACATAACAGTTTTAATCACAAGCTCTATTATAGGAGATACAATTTTTCTACTGTTATTGACATGACCTAAAAATTAATAGTATACCACCTGAAACATTGTAAAGTGTAAACATTTGTCAAAACAAAAATATTTATTTATTTATTTATTTATTTATTTATTTATTTATTTTAGGGAAAGGTCTTCAGGGTGTTAGCGGTTTCACTACTAGGTCAAACTAGTAGTGACCCACCTGTTTACAGCCTCCCAAGAGCTGGAATTACAGGTGGGAACCACCACACCTGGTCTCAATTGTCATCTTAGCATGCCCCTGGGATGAGGTTGGCACCACAGGCCCAAGGATTGAACCCCTACCCCCTGTGCCTACTTTCAGGTGCTTTAATCCACTGAGCTATTTGGCCAGCCCCAAACAAAAAAATTTATTATCTAAACTCTAATCAAACTATAGGATTTCTCTTGATGCATTCAGGCACAGCTAATTTTTCAGTTCCATGTTAATTTTTAAAAGTCTGTGTTCCCACTCTTGTGTGCACAGATTTTCTCTGGCCTACTGTATGGCTGTGAACTTTGTGTTTCTCTCTTAAAATTCTGGGCAAGATCTATACATTTTTTTCTACATCAACTCTCTTATTTTCTGAACTCTCTGATGTTCTGTTTCTTTGTTAACTCAGATAATCATTAAAATGCTTCATTAGTAACTCCCTCCTCCTGAAGGGTGCTTTGATGAAAGCCATTGACTTGGCAGTTTTATCTAAAGTGGCTGTTATAGATTGGTGGATACTGACTTTCGGGTCAGAGATATTTTCTTCATGTTTTGCATTTTTCTTGTTTCCTGTAATGTTTTTCTGAAATATTTCATACAGTTGTGATATATAGCTGACATATCTTGGATATCACATAATGCACAGTACTATGCAGCTCTGATTCATAGTGATCCTTCTATTTTCAGCCTCCCAAGCTCTGAGACTGTAGGTGGGCACCACCACATCTGGTTCTGTTGCTGGCTCAGAACACCCCGTGGTAGGCCAGCATGGGATGCAGGACCAGGGACAGAACCCTGATCCCTGCACTTGCCAAAACAGGTCTTAGTCCATTGAGCTATCTCCCTGGCCCTTATTTGGAAATATTTAGATTTCCTATTTCATTTATTAAATGATTTCTCCCCTCCTTTTTATCCTTCTGAAATAATTTCTCCTACTTCAGTGTAACGTCTCCTGACTTACTCATACACTCTGCTTGTATTTTATTTCTTGGGCTGGGTATATAGTTCAGTGGCACAGCCTTCTGCCTGGAAAGAGTGAGGTCCTCAGTTTGATTCCTGGTACCAAAAAAAACTATTTTATTCTTACTTTATGTTCTTTTTTCATTTGTTGAAAATTTCCTCATGTCTCTAGAAGTCTTTCATTTTTTAGTGCTAGTTTTTTAATTTTAATTTTTATATTATTTTAGTATAATTTTTAAATATTTTCAAAGGATCTAATTGACTTTTTTGTGGATTCCTTATCTGAATAAATCTTAGTGGGGCTATTTGTAGTTTTTATTTTCTTAATGCTTTCTTCTGATCAGTTAAATGGTTTGGCTTTTTTCCTTCATTTATTTGATTTTTATTTATTTATTTTTTTTTGTGGTACCATGGATTGAACTCGAGACTTTAACACTTGCCAGACAAGCACTTATTTTATTGAGCTATCTCCCTGGCCCATGGTTTATTTTTGATTTAGAAGTTTTTAAAGTCATAATTGTTTTTATATTTTCAAAAATACATATGTTTTTAAAGAGGTACATATCGTGCACCTGAGAAGTATTATCTGATCATACAATTTTACAACCAAATTTACAACCAGTGAAGTTTATTGCAGTTTGAAAAGGCATAGAATATTCATTATGAGGACCTGGAAAGTCCTCATGATGTAAGAGGAATTAGTGAAACAGGAGTTAGAAGTCTAATTTGCTGACAGTTAGTGAAATAGGAGCTAGGAATCTAATTGGGAGTAAGCACAATAACCCCATAATGGAGTTGGCTGAGTTGCAGTTTTGAAGTCTTCTCACAAAAATATCTGCTAGGTGTCCTTGCTATGTCTGGGACCTCCGTGTAGAATTGTTAGACAAGGGTGGCAGGGCCTTGTATGAAACTGCAAACATTGAACCCTAAAAAATGTGTCTCTTACTGGGTAGATACTGCATTGTTTACACAATGGCCCAAGCTCCCTTCTAAATTCCTTAAAAACTCCTAGACCAACAGCTGTTCTGGATGTCCTACTCAGAATACGCCCATCCTCCTTAGCAATAGCTTTGACTCCTTGCGTTTGGATCTTTTAAATAAATTTGCTCTGTTTGGTGTCATTCTTTGTTATCATGGGACACGATCCGAGCATTCTAGTAACAATTGTGTAGAGCACTTTTAGTTTTTCTCACTGTGTCCAGAATACTTTGGTTCGGTTTTTTCTGAGATTTTTACCTCTGTTTAGCATGGGTGGTAAATGCTATAAATTGAATCTGAAGTTTTACCTTCTCCAAAGGTTCAAATGTAGAGGTTTGTTCCCGAGTGGCACTATTAGAAGTATGGTGAAGCTTAGAGAGGTAAGGACCATTTGTAGGAATTGTTATCATTGCAGGGTCCCCAGGCAGTGATCAGTGGGATCCCAGCACGCTTTTCTCTTCCAGCTTTTTGTGTTCCATCCATGTTGTGAGCAGCTTTACCTGTCACACACTGCTATTATCGTGTGCTTCCTCTGCTCAAGTCACAGAGAAACAGGAACAACTAACCTGGCCTGAGACTGCTGGGATTTAGAACTGAAGGAAACATTTTATGTTTATAGGTTGATTATATAGGTATTTTGTATCATGAAGAAAATATAAATAACATACAACAGCATGGAAAGTTACTTAAAATATATACTCCTTCAATTTTGTGAACTGAAATTGTTGCGTAGTCCACGTATTCAGCTGATATGTGTCATTCTGTACATGACATCTCACCAGGGCCTTCATGTCTGTGCTTGAATATTTTAGCTAAAATCCACTAATGCACTCTTTAATAAGTCCAGGAAGTGGATGAAGAGTTTTTTCTTTTATTGTTCTTTTGTTTTAATTTCATGACTCTAGAGTGTGTAATCAAGTGAAAACTATCACTGTTGGAGTATGGAGATAAGAGTGATTGTTGTGTTCCACAAGCAAATGGCAGGGAATAATTTGTGGCTGTTGGAATTATGCATGATGAGAAGAGGGAGGGCTGTGTAAGGCAGCAGCTGAGGTGAGAAGGAAAAGATAGATGTGGGCACTGTCATGGTAAAGTCTATTCATCTTCCCAATAGGTCAAAGTGTAAATAGTTGGAGAAGCTAAAAATAAGTCATAATGATGTCACCCTGTGAGGCTTCAGGAGCAGAGAGGATCATGGTGCCATTTTTTGAGATGGGAAGACTCTTACTGGAACATACTTTGTTTTGAACCTGTTAACATTTGTGTTCTTAAAAGATATTGAAAAGGAGATATGAATGAGGATGTCCTCTGAAGGACACTGAACAGCAAACTTACTTCAAGAAGGTGACTCGTCAGCTGGACAATACCACTTATTGTTATAAGTTCCCCTTATAAATTTGCTTCTCTGGCCCACGGGACTCCTACCTCATAAAAAGGCTGGGTGCATGGATCATTTCCTGACTGCATTGTTGACGTGCAAATTAAGAAGAGCTGGTGAAACACTTGGGAGTGAGTCCTTGCAATTCACAAAGCCCATGCTGCTGATACTCATTTCAACTTCATACACCCACTCTGCCCAGTGCAGTTATTTCCCATGTCTAATTAAACATCTACTTCTGCTGCTTCTCCACTTCTAGTTGAGAACAAGTTGGCTTATTTCTGGAGGAAATAGAAGATGAGGGAATATTTACATGTTTCACTATGAAATTTACCAAACCACTGACATGGCAAGTTTTCCTTGCTTTAAAAACGGAGCCTCATTGGAAACAGCTCTACTCCAGTTTTCATTGTTGCATAATTCACGTTACTAATAAATGGAAGCAACCAAAATGTCCATCAGCTAAGAATGGACAGAGAAAATTGGTGCATATAAATAATGGAGTACTGTTCAGCCATAACAATGAATGAAGTCTATCACTTGTGGTTATACATATGGAACTGAAGATCATTATGCTAAGTCAAGTAAGCCAGGGATGTACGGCACATGACCTCATTTAAATGTAAAAATCTAAAAATACTGCTTTCCTACAGTGATGATTAGAGGGTGGGGAAAATAGTGATGAGGGAAAGCTGAGGAAACATTAATCGACTTGTACTAAATTATAGGAGGAAGTAAGTAGTTATGTGTGCTGTTCAACAGCATGATGAAAATTCATAATGATGATATACTGTCCATTTCAAAATTCAGAAGAAAAGATTTTGAAGATTTCAGCATAAACAGGTGACTAATGTTTATGGAAATAAGTATGGTTAATTGGCTTTAAATATGCAATGTGTATGTGTATCAAAAACTCACAAATTTTAATACCCAATAACTAGTTATAATTCTTATCTCCATTGAAAGTATTTTAAGATTAAAAAGAAACAACTTCCTTATAAGGTCACTCCCTGTGCTTATTCACTCCTCTCTTTCTTTCTTTCTTTCTTCCAGTAATGCTGTGATTTCTGCCTCCTTTTCAGGCATCATGTATTTCCACTTTCACTGAATCATTTCTTTCAATTTTACAGCCTAGATATTCCATTGCTTTATAAAATCGTGTTGCAAGCACTATTTTTTTGTTAACTGATTTAGAAAAGCATATACCTCTTCTCTACTTGTTTCCTTCCATTTTGTGCAGGCCATTGTAGTAATAGCTATTGTTAAGATCCATAGTGTTCATTTTGCCTTATCTATCAAGACATTTTACCCAGTCTTTGCTAATGTTCTCCCTCACTCCCTATGACATTTTCTTCCCTTTCAGTTTTCTCCGAATTCTTTGGTGTGCCTTTCCTGGCCTTTTATTGGCTTCTCATTTTACATTATCCTCTAAATTTTAGATTTAACATTAAGCCCTAGGCCAGGACAGCTAATCTTTCACATGTACATGTTATGACTCTAAGACACTTAGTGCTGTTCGTGGTTTTAGATACTGTGTGTTTGTTTCAGATCCTGTGAAATACATATATAGTCCACATCATTCCACATTCCTATGTATAATTCATTGTGGAGCTTACTGTCCAGATTAGAATACACTTGAATAATATGAGGGAATTACTGTTAAGCATTCTGGGAAAATATGTGTAAACCAGTCCTTAAACTGGATGAACAGTATTTAATGGTCGGCACTTTTAATTGACTACCTATTATATGAATTTCTATCTTTTAATGAAGATGACTGACTTTAAACAGAATTCTTTTGCCTTTCTTTTTCAGTGATAAAATCTTATTTTTTTTTTTTTAACCTGAGCATGAGACAGTCCAAAATAAAAACTAACTCCTAAATTTCTTTTTCATGGTTGTAGGGTTAAGATAATGAATTTAGTACAATTAAAGATAAGCTAATTTGGTATGTAAAACTTCTAGGATGTGGTTTAATTATAAGGCATAAATTCATCCATCTTGGATTATTTTCTTTGACCTTGCTTGAGTATTATTGGACTCATATAGAACCTTTATGTAGCCTCCATATACTAAAGAAAATATTACTGATGAGTCAGAAATGAATCCTGTAAATTTCCTGTATTTATGTGAAAATAAATAACACCATTTTGTTAGAACCAGTGTTCATTTACTGTTGATTACAGTTAAACTTAGCATGCAAACAGAGTTCACTAACATGTATTCAGCTGTTCAACAAATTATTGTTAAGCAGTTATTTATGTTGTGGCTTTTTGGGATATAATAATGAATGGAAAATGGTCTTCTTATAGGATCCATGCTAGAAAATATGGTCTTAAAAGAACAATTAAGGAATGCTAACATAATAAAGTAGCTGATAATTTAATACATTTGAATGATGAAGCATCAGTGGAAAAGGAAAAAGTGCTAGAGTGGGTTACAAAATCTGGCAATAAAACAAGTCCTCCTTTAAATAAAAGAAACTTAGGCAAGTGACTTTGAGTGAGCATTTGAATAAAGTGGGCAGTTTACCTGTGAACATATTGGAGTTACACCCATCCTTGCAAAAAGGGTCATAAAGACCCCACTGAGGAGTGTGCTTGTCTAGGGAGACACAAGCTAGTGCATCTGGAATCAAGTAAGTGAGTCAAGACTCTGGAAGTGAAGTCTTAGAGATAGTGAAAATTCAGACTTCACAGGGTCTCTAGAATAAAGATAGGATTTTCCTCCAGAAATAAGACATCTATTGAAGGATACTCAATGGAGATGTGATACAGCTGTTTTTTAAGAAGCTTACTGCATGTAGTATGACAATATGTGGCAAGGGTAGGGAAAGTAGGCAACAACAGCAAAAAGGCAAGATTTAATAGGATTTTCCAAATACCATGATGAAGATGATTGTAAAATCACAATATTCCTCATGAAGGGCTTGACTTCTCATCAACTACTGCTCACCTCCAAAAATGCTTCTTTTCTTCAGGCTTCTACATCTCAGTCAACCCTAAATTTTTTCTAAACTTATAACAAAACTATAGATTGATATAGAATTCAGAGATGAATGCTAAGAGATCTTATCAACATTATAGCTTTCTAAGCAGTTTGCCTCAGCCTTTTTCAGTTGTCTTGGTTCAGTCATTTCTGCCACTATGTACAATAATAAAATATTCTTCACAAATTATTTTATATATATTTTATAAATACAATATCTCATATTTTAAATACAATATAAAATATATATTTTTATATTATTTTGAAGCTAGTAACATTGAATATCCATCACTAAAATATTTTGTTACTAAAGGTCTTTACAATTACATAGATTTGTTACTACTAGATAAATAGAAATAAAGTACTGTTTCTACACTTCCTGTGTCTTCTTGTAATTCAAACATGAAAAACAATATCAGTGACTTGTCTTTTCTCTCTTTCTAAACAAAGAAGATGTTTTCCAGTACCATTATTTTGTTGCATAAATATTTCTTTCATTACATCTTCATTGTTTCTTAACAGCATCAGCCTCCTGCTCTGTGTTAATGAACTGAAAATCTAAATTAAATAATTGGAAACATGGAAACCCTAATTTCTATCAGAATGCTGTGTAAAACTTAGAAGTTCCATTAATGTTCTTGGATTTCACCTCTGATATCATAGGAAAACATGAGTTTATGCTAATGAAATATCTGGAAAACAAAGAGGTAATAATGATTTGAAAATACTGGTGACTCCCTCCAGCTTATTGTCCTGGCATGGTCAGATATGGCAGCAAGAGGAAAACATGTTCCAGCCTGGCAGTTTAGTAATTTAACAAAACCATGTCTCACAATTAGAAAGAAAGGAAGGAATTAGAAGATGGGAACGTGGCTCAGTGTGGAGGCCTGGAGTTTAGTGCCCAGTGCAAAAAAATTTGACTCTTACAAAGCTTCATTGTTAGTACATAGTGATTGCATTCACTGTAGGGAATTGGTACATGGACAGTGCCTTTAAATTATTTTCTTCTTCCCTCCACCTCTATTTTCTGAGCATCAATCTCATTTATTTATCTGATAAGACTTTATAAAGTTAATTATAATATACAGTTTTAAAACCAAACTAATAGGTGAAAGAATGTATAAAATATGTAAGATAACTGTACTAAGTTAAGGTACAAACTGATTTTGTATCAAGCCAATAATTTAATGTTTAGTTAGCACATTTTAGAGTCTCCCCTGTAGAAGCCTAGGACGTAGCTTAGCAGTATAGGACCTGCCTGGGAAGCATCAGGTCTTGAGTTTGATTGCTGGTATTAAAAAAAAAAAAAGCTAGTTTCCCTTGTGTAGTCGTTACTTTTTTCTCTTAGACATCAGTCATGTATATGTGCATGTGTAGAAGTGATTATG
Source organism: Ctenomys sociabilis (assembly GCA_004027165.1). Taxonomy (NCBI): domain Eukaryota; kingdom Metazoa; phylum Chordata; class Mammalia; order Rodentia; family Ctenomyidae; genus Ctenomys; species Ctenomys sociabilis. Next base: position 10,265 of record PVKA01018910.1, on the reverse strand, counting down.
CTCAATCTGTTTTCTACTCCTTCAGCTAAAGCACACTCCCATCCAACGTGTGCGTGATGACCAGTTTCACTGAAACTGAACTGGGCTTTTCATGCCATCAGTTCCTTCCCAACAGAGGATTTAGTGCATCCACTAGTAGTAGCCCATACAGATTGTCAAGGAGCAACTGTATCAGTAATAAAACCTCTCACACCAATTCTGCTGTATTTTGCTTGATCCTCTAGCATCTCGCCTATTTGTGTCCATTAGAGAGGAAAACAGTACTGATTATTCTCTATGGCTAGTTTTTCAGAGACAAAGGAAAGTGAGTCTAAATATATGTAAATTGCTGTGCATGCTGTGCACATCTGTAATAGCAGCACCAGTTAGGTTGAGGCAAGAAAATCGTGAGTTCAAGTTCTGCTGAGCAACTTACCGAGACCCCATCTCAAATGTAAAAAAATAAAAAGGGTGAGGACATAGCTCAATATGAAAGCCCTAGTGCCATTCTCTGTCTCTGTCTCTATCGCTCTCTATCTATACTTCTCTCTATATATATCTATATATATATCATCTATATCTACATCTATATATTCATGTTAATTTACTCATGCTAATTCTTTTGAGTATGTAAGTTTGATTGCTATACTTTTTACTTAATACTATGATAAAGTCATCTTTGAATTAACTTTATATTTAAATATACTCATCCTTTACAATTTGAAAATAATCTGGATTTAATTAATTATTATTATTTTATCATTAAGTGTCAAAAATTTACTTTAATTCGCTTACCTCAAATATGCAAGGAGTTTTATATAGAATCACAGAATTCCAGGTAGAGAATATATAAGTTTGTCTATGGAATATAAACACATCATAAGTTCTGTTTCCATGATGTGAAGAATATTCTTCTAACTGTATTTGAAAATGCTTATTTGCTATTTATTTGGAAGGATCAGTAAGCATCATTTTTTTAGGTCTTCTGAAAAAGACAGCTTATTATTATTTTCAGTAGCATTGAAAGCACAAAGGAACCCCAGAATATACTTTCTTTTTCTATATGTAACTTTGTACCTGTTCTCATCCGCTCACCCCCAATTTCATTCTTTGTATCTGATTATTAGATTTGAAACAGTGCAACCACCAACATACAAGTTAAATGGACTACACAAGCATGCACAAAGAAAGGGAGGAAAGAATACAGAAAGGCAGATTGAGGGACACAGGAGGGAAGAAAGGGAGGAAAGGAAGGTGGGAGGGAGGCATGGAGCAAAAGTAAAGAAAAAAGAAAGGAAAGCAAACCGTCTGAGAAACCATGTATCTCCCAATAAGAAGAATTAAATAAATTGCTATAAACCATAAAGAACAGGAAATAGCAAAGCTCTAGTACAAAAGAGCTTTATAGTCTTCTAGGACCTCATCGTGGTCTGTTTAAAATGGTTTTCACATTATTTTTCATATTAAGTGAAAAATTTAGATTCTAACACATCTCCCAATAATACTTGTTTACTTAAAACTAGTGTTATCATTTGGGAATTCTGACCTTGAAAGCCCCTCATATCTGTGGATGAGCTTTTTATGGTTTCTCCCTGAATATTTATCTATATCTAAATTATCCAAATTTCCTTAGTCATTATAAGATATTTTTTTAAAGTACATGCGTTTATTATGGTATATATAACTGTTTCTTCCCTTATGGAATATAAATTCCAATTTGAAAAAAAAAAGAATAAGAGTTGGACATTTTTAACAGAAAGGTTAAACTACTTGGACAGTAGTTAATGAATATATCACACCTGGGCAGTGTTTTTAAATAACAGAACCAATAGTCAATAAGAGGACCTCAAAAATGTGATAAAATGTTTAAAGTTTGCATCTTTATGCCAAATTTAAGAATTTCAAAGTTAGAAGAAAGAGATGTGTTCTTTGCTTTATTATGTTTTTCCCAAATTATGAAAATTCTGCTTTTGCAGTGATTAATGTGGCTCTGACACACAACAGTGTGCAGCCTGTATTTGTCATGTCACAGTACAGATAACATTCAAAGCACCTATCCATGAAGGAAGATAGGAGCTCAGCATTTCAGCTACTTAACTGTAAAGATCACAGAATCATAACATTGGGTTGGTTACACTGGACACAACATTGTCAGATGCTTCACGATAAACAGCATGGTGGGTGCAGTCACAAATAGTGCAAATCCATCTCTTTTGAGATGACATCAATCACTGTGCCAGCCAATGAGGGTGACTTGACCAGCCACTCACAGCTCTGTAGTCTGTCTCCCAGGCTCGGTCCTTTTTCCTAAGCCCCTCACGTCTGAAGATCTGTTGTAAAACTGAAAATTCTATTTGATTGATCAAGTGTGCTTCTGATGCAGTTATCTGTTAAAAACTGGTAAATGGAATCTCAACTTTTCAGACCTAAAATGACATTTTAAGAATCAACTTTGACATGTGAAAGAATCAATTCTAGAATTATTCTTAAGCTCATCTGGAGACATGCTTAGTCTGTAATGTATCTTGGATTTGTCAGCAGAGACAAGGAGAAGTCAGAAGGCTTGATACTGAGAAGAGAATCAAGTTTGACTTACTGTTTTTTTTTTTTTTTTTTTTTCATAATAGAGAGGTTGAGAGCTAATGGACTGTGTGGAATCACAAAGGAAGTGAGCAAAATCCCATTGAAATAGGCACTTCTGCATTCTGGTAGAAAATGATGAGAAATTATTAGAGAAACCTGTGTGCTAGTAGAGAGGTAGAATGAAATCAAGCCAACATGGTAAAGTGGCCCTCCCTGTGGCCATGTGGAGGTCTGCAGGCCAGAGAGAAAAGAGCATGTGTGCTGCTGTAGAGGGAGAAAACCCAAGCCCTCCGGGTTTCTCTATGTCACCATGGAGTTTTCATGCAGAAAGTTTTCTGTGGCTTCATAAGGTGGGGATTGCTTAAAATTCTCCAAGATTCTTGTTTTTCTTTGCTGTTTACAGTATGCGCTCTTTAGATAGGATTTAAAAATCTGTTGGGCAAGGCTTCAAATCTCACTACCAAATCTGTGTGGGAGCAATCAGTACTCATATAGAGGGCTGATAAAGTAATTATTGGGTTAGTTATAAATTCATGATTTTAAAATTCAATTCATGTGATGTCTTCTACCCTTTTATGTAGATATTACAAATGTAACTAAAAAGAATACTACTGTGTAGACATTTTATTATATGCTTTTAATAAAACATGTTGTTACCATATTTTTTAAAATGTCTGTCTATCTAATAAGTCTCAAGACTTGATGGTACATGCTTGTTATAATCACAGTGCTCATACAATAAACAATGAAATGCCAGAAAAGACCACTGGATCCTGAAATTAAATATAATATCACAAATAGACATAAAATAATTTGAAATAACTATGAGGATAACTACAAGCTTTGAGCATTTTACAGACATCAAATTTAGGGACAGGGAGATGACTCAGTAGAATAAATGCCTTCCTGGCCAGCCCAGGGTTCTGAGTTCAATCCCTAGTACCAAAAGGAAAAAAAAAAAGCCTGTCAAATTTAAACAAAGACTTGACTTCAAAGTTAGGGTTAAAAATTCGCAAGCAGTTTTCAAATATGGCCCGATATACTTCAGTTGCTTTTGATTCCAACAAAGTAAGTAAAAATGAATTTGAATTCAATGATGAAAAACTTTCAGGCTTAAATGTGAACTTAAAAAAGCATGTGTTGAAACAAGACTGAAAAAGAACTAGTATAAGAGTACCCAAGATCCCTTCTGCATGTACTTTTGGTATACACACATGTTAGAGTTGTGGCACTATGTCCTTAGTGTTATTTTAAAAATTCAGGTCAAGTCTGCTGTTTTTCACAGACAGTTCTGAGTCCTAGTTCACATGCACAAGTTCTCAGTAAGGAACCAGGCTGGAGCTTCCTTGGCGCAGCCCTGTACTTTAGTGTGCTCGTTTCTGTTCTCTCCTGTCTCTCCAGGCCAGCATCCCTGAATGCTGAGTCTGCTGAAATGCCAGTTCCATTATGAGATTTCCTTGAAATTTTAGTAAAATTTTTCAGTTTCCTTTAAACATATGCAAAACATTCATTATAGAAAATGTTATTTTTAATTAGTAGGAATGTCTTTCTTCTCCTTACATGGCAGAGATCTCCATAAAAGATAGCTCAGATGTTTGCATTTTTTATTATTATTTGAATTATGTAAGGATGATTTTTGGGTGAGTTCAATTAAAGTGATATAAAATGTAGCTCAACTCTCTAGGAGCTGCGAGAATCAGTAAGCTTCCTGAATATTAGTTTTCTCATACATAACATCAATGATGTCTACTGATACTGAAATTTTCATTGAAAATAAGGATTTCAGAGTTTGAAAAGTGTGAAATAAGCTTCATGCTTTCCATGTAGTAATAGGAATCAGTTCACTATTAGTTCCTTTTAGTCAAAAGAGTTCTGGAAAGTTATGATACTCAGTGATTGTAATATTCTGCTGAATTACATATTATTTTATTAATTGCCATGATTATATATTCAAGTTAATAACAGCAGAAGCTCTTGCAATCAGAAAAGGTACTAGTAATCTAAAATAGGAAACCATTCACTTTTATGTAACATAATCTTTTTTGTTTTGCAGTACGAGGGATTGAACTGAGGACCTTGCACTTGTCAGTCAGGAACTAATGCCACTGAGCTATATCCCCAATCCTCTATAATCTTTTCAACATGCTGGTAAGGGAAAACAAAACTATTCTGAACAATTTTATGTCTTTTGAAAATTCTTCAACACAGAATTCTACAACACAAATATTAAGTGTCCTCAGGATTCACTAAATCATTCATAAAGGAAAAGATTTACTGAAGGGGGTCAGGGAGATGGCTCAGTAGAATAAATGCTTCCCTGGCAAGCTCAGGGGCATAAGTTCAGTCTTCCCGGTTCCACCAAAAAAAAAAAAAAAAGGTATGCTTGAATAAATGCTCCATTAGAGGATCAAATTTAATTTTAAAATGTTGACCATATGTTTCAATTATAGAAATTACATACTGCATGGAAAGTACTGAACTATGTACAAGAGAAATATAGTTTTTCCATCCAGAAGGAATATACAATTGGAAGACTTCTCTGTTTGGTTCATCTATTAATGAAAAAGGTGCATCCAAGTATATGAGTATGACATATATACATATATACATTATCACTTATCTCAATATGCAGTATGCACATAGATATATACATACACATACATATTTCACATATCATTAAACATTTTGGAATGTGACTTTTTTATGTAACATTTACCCATATATTAAATCACTGACTGACTTCCTGCCAAACTATTTTTATGTCCTTTATCATTCAGCTATAAACCAACTTGCATCATGCACATGGAGCCATAACCTTTCATGTCAATTTTAATTTGTTTTGTTTTTTTTTCTTTTTTGGAATCTAATAGCTTAACCTTAATGAAGGTACACATTTTATACATATTTTATCTTTTGTGTGTGTGTGTGTGTGTGTTTAGTTCTGAGTCTACAGGGTCTCACTACACAGATCAGACTTGTAGTGAGTCTCTTGTTTTCAGCCTCCCAAGTGCTGGGATTACAGATGTGTGCTACAATGCCCAGTCTCAATCACTGGGTCATTATCAGAAAATAGTCTTTTGTCTTTTTAAATATCCTTCTCTTTTATTGTGTATTATAATTTTATGATTTATTTTATTCTATATGATTTTTCTGAGATAGGCCTATTATGATTCTTGGTTGCCCTCTTAACTCCTAGGATTATGAAAACCTCTTTCTTTAATCTTCTGAGAAGTTTGCACTGTAGGTACACACCATATTACTGAGTTTAAATATTCTAATGCAAATATATTTTTAGAATTTGTATGCTATACATATTTATTTGTAATATTGGTTCTTTTAAGAATGAATGCTTTATTGTTTTTGTATTTTAGGAATGGGTTTTCAGGGTCTCACTATTAGATCAGACTTGTAGTGATCTGCCTGTTTACAGCCTCAAAGCTGGGATTATAGGTGCATGCCACCACATTGGATATCAGTGGGCATCTCAGTGTGCACCAGGGGTGGGGCTGGCATGGTAGGCCTAGGGATTGAACCCCTGGCCCTTGAAACTGCTTGCAGAACTTTAATATGCTGAGCTATTTGGCCGACCCATGCATGTTATTTTTAATTACATGTATTAAGCCTTCAGATTTTCAAGAAAAGTATTTGTCACTTTGTAATCATTGTAGTATGATCCATATGTAAGTGTACAATTATAATAATTTCTTTATAATTAGTCATCACATTCATATATCTATTTATAATATCCAATTGTCTTATGTTTTCTTTTTGAAATTATTTCCAAAATTTTCTTCACATTTCAATGTACTGTATGTAATTTTCAATAATTATGTATGTTCAGTTTTGTAATTTTTTCTATATTTTAAAAATTTTGTCATGTCATTAAATATCCAAGTTAGTATGATGACATTTAATGTCCTACATTGAGTAAATTAATTTAAAAAATTATCATTTCATATTGGATATTTTATCTAAAAGTTTTGCTAAATATTGAATTGTGAAATAACACATATAAGAATTAATAACATGCATTTAATAGAACCAATGCTCATCTTTTATGAATACCTGCTAAACTAATGACATGATACAATGTATAAGTTACATTTGTAAGACAATGTTATATTTGAAAATGAATGACTGCTATTTAATATGTCATAGCTTTTCCTTTTATGTTACAGAATTATGGGTTTTTTTTTTGCCTCATTTACAAAATTAAAAAAAAACACACTAAGAATTATTCTTAACGCTAGAATGACAGAACTAAATTACAATTTTAGGGGAAAAAAGAAACCCAGCTTGAGGTCAGCAAAGAAGAAAAATTAGTAAAGCACGTATTTCCAGGAAAGAAGCCAAAAATTTTCACTCACAATACATAAGGAATGTATGGTTTTAAACGTTTAGAGGAAATCACAAAAGCTTGAAGGGCTTTCCCCACAGCACCTTGAAAGAATTCATGTTTCTAAAATAGGAAACATTTAGCAAGACTTTAAGTATAAAAGAGCGAGCTCTGGGCCACTGTGCCAGCACGATAGACCGAACCCACTTCCAGACCTAAAAGCCACTGTGCTGCTTCTGCCTGCATGATCTGTTTTGCTCTGGAGCATGTACATACAAGAATCAAGCAAATAAATAGAAAATTAAGAAATCATTATTTTTATATAATTTTTTATTGGTTCTTTAGAAAACTGGGCAAATAACTGTGACCCTACTAAAATTATCCCCAAAGTATTTCATTTGCCATTTTAAATCTGAAAAAAATATGAAAAATAAATGGGTCTGGGAGATAACTCAGTAGAATAAGCACTTGCCTGGCAAGTGCAAGAGACTTTGTTCAATGCCCTGTTCCACAAAAAAAAAAAAAATTAATTAAAATAAAAATTATATCTGTCTGTCTATCTACCTATCTATCTATCTATCTATCTATCTATCTATCTATCTATCTATCTATTCATTCAGTGTTTTTTGTTTTTTGTTTATGAGGGAGGCATGTTTTGGGAATCAAACTCAGGATGTTGTGCTTGCCAGGTAGGTACTTGAGAAACTGAGCTGTATCTTAGGCCTCTATGCAGTGGTTTTCTCTTAAGTTTCTAAAATTATTAATTGTCTCTTGTTAAGTACTTAAAAGAGCTGAGAAGGCACTTTCCATGAATAGGAGTTGACATTATAGGGTAATATTTTGCTGTGTGGAATTTGAAGGACTAGGCATATTTTTGTCACAGGCACAGTAATTCTTGTCCCAAAGATAAGAGAATATAATAACAAACTTTATAAATATCATTTTAGAAGAAAAAGTTATAGGTTATATATAATAAAATATGAATATAGTAATGAACTATGACATTTGGTATTTTGAAAGAATTCTTTTGATTTTTGGGAAACAGAAACAAGTGCTACAAAGAATTCTATTTTACCTTGCAATAAAACATGCTATTCAGAATTTCTAAAAAGCCACTTTGTTTATATACTGTGTGCTTTTTATTTTTGCCTCTTAAAGAAAAACTTTTAGGAAAAAGCAGAGTAGAACCAGTAATGTAATAGATTTTTTTATTACGCTATTTTGTGTGTGTGTGTGTGTGTGTGCGTGTGTGTGTGTGTATGTGTGTGTGTGTGCGTGCCAGGTCTCTCTATGCAGTGATCCTCCTGTTTTCAGCCTCCCTAGTGCTGGGATTATAAACATGTGTCACCACACCCGAACTCCATCACAGGCTCAGTATGCCTGGGAAGGGGCAGGGGCGGTAGGGCATGTTGTTCCAGGGATGTATCCCTGGGCCCTGTGCTTGCCTGAGCATGCACTTAGTCCACTGAGCTATCTCTCTGGCCTGTGATACATATTTTATCAGTGTAGAGGAGAAGATTAAAAGCAGTGATTTTAATCTTCTGAGAAAAATACTAGTCTACAGATGTAAGAGTATATTCTTTGTTTTTGATCTTGTATTTATTTTGAATTTAATGAGAGAAAGGTTTTATCTTTTTACTGTTTTGATTGGGAGTTGCCAAAACCTCGATGGTCTGATACCTTGTAAACTCATGAAATGTGACTATCCTGCTCATTTTCCCAATTCAAAATCAAAAATTGAATTTTGACTTCGTGTAAAATTTTGATTATAGCATATGGGATCTAGAGAATAAATGAATAAAGCAGAGATAATCTAACCCTTTTATGGTAATAAGAATTTACTGAGCTTTATAGGATCACAGTGCAGGACTTTTTTGTCTAGCCAGGAGTAAAAACGATCTCTAGAGTCCTCTTTCTCCTTAAAGCCAGTGTTCAAGACATCTATTCATTCACTGGTATGTTGAGTGCTCTTAATTTCAGATAGCACAAACAGAAGTGTTTGAAGTGTTTTCTCATGAATGAATCAAATCTTGTACATAAAACTTCTCAAATAAAAGCAAAGGAAATATTATTGAATGTTTTGTTCTTAAAATGTTTTCATTCTGATAATTCTGTAAATTGTAATTGGAAATAAGAAATGATATTATACAAATCAAAGTAAACCATTCCCAAAGCATGAACATATGGAAATATAAATTTTGTCTATGACTGGGTGATTTGGGCTCTATACCTGAATAGCACCCTGGTGCAAGTGTGTTAATGATATTTCAAAGGTCATAAAATTGTCTGTGAAGAAAAGAGACAATGGAATTATTGTAGGAAAGAGAGAATAAAGCAGGAATGTATTAAGGCAGAAAAGGAGAAAGTAGAGAATGTCTTAGTGCTGTCCTTAATTTTCAGAATTTAGCATAGTCATGTGTCATTCTCAGGAAAGACTTGTCATATTTCAGGAGTCATCATAATTCTTATTACTTTCATCGAGTGTGGTGATAACACTTCATCCATAGCATTTGCTGTACCTTTATTCTCCTTAAAGTCAGTGTCCAACACTTCTGCTGTTGAACATAGGATGCACAGATTCTTTTGTTGGACAAATATGTCTACTATATTATTTTCTATTATATTTATTGACTAGGCATATGTTTCAGCAATTTTTTAATATACCATTTTGAGAATGGTCAACTGAGTCAAGCAAAGGTCTGAAATGCCAGTAGAATTTCCATTAACGAAGTTTATATTCCTGTGTTTCATAGAACATCTTGGGATTTAAGGTTTATCCTATTAAATTAAAAGAATTTGGGCTTGGTAGATAGCTCAGCAATCTAAAGCACCTGCTTAGGCAAGCTTAAGCAAGAGCAAGGACCACAGTTAGATTCCCAGAACCACATGCTGTGCCAGACCTGCCACCAGGGTGAGCAGAGCTGGCCACAAGAATAAAAGAAGTTGCCTGACAATAGTCTATAATCTGAGACAAAAACCAAATTTTGCATATTTATTAAATCATTCTAATGCAGATAAATGATCAACACCACAGTTAGGCTTCATAGTCAACAAGATAATGTGAAAACAAAATTAAACATATAAAGATGGCCCCTTTTATTCAATGTAGTCATTGATTACCAGCACCCAACATTGTATGGTAATATTTCTTGGTATAACCCTCATAGTACTCGACACCACAATCCAACACAGTCCAGCATTCTGCAACCATAGGGAGTTATTCAAAGAAATTGTCGACCATATCCATTTACAGCTCAGCTTAATATTATGGGCTCACGATGTATACTTCATTTTTATACATTTATGCTTTTCTGCTGGATGGTTAAGACCTAGGTAGATCCAAACTTATATACCAACACATGTACTT
>PVKA01018909.1:23592-43061 GCA_004027165.1 Ctenomys sociabilis | reverse complement strand
TCAATTTTGTACTTATTATTATGTAGGATAAATGTAGATGGCATCCTTTGTAATGATTAATTATAATTGAATCATTCTTCACTGATGTTTACATAGTATTTCAGAATTCTTAGATTTAAGGTTCTACTCAAGAGGAACATACTTTGAAATGATATTTGTCTTAGTAGCTTCAGAGTCATTTTTGGATTGATACAGTTAAATGAAGGAACTTAAAAGAGCTTGGCTAGGAAGAGAGCTAATGATCCCTGCTGCACAAGAGCCTAAATACACCAAAAAGAGGATTCCTAAAGAGTAAGGACAATAATGAAAGCCCAGATGCTACAGCTGGGCCTCACACAAAGAGATCCAGTGGTTTGGGCAGAGAGGCAACCTGCCCAACGCACAATACTGGACAGAATTCCAGAGGTTTCTTCTATGCGCTTCCTTGTCTAGGGAGGGGGGCATTTTGCCAGTTCAACAAACACATTTGGGCCTTTTGAAACCTATACTTGCAAATCATACATATACTCAGTTAGTTCCTTTTAATCATCTCCTCCTCCTCCTCCTCCTCCCCCTCCTCCTCTTCCTCCTTCTTCTTCATACAGGGGATTGAACTCAGAACCTTGTGTTTGCTCAATTACTTATTAGCAAAACAGGGCAGGAAGGAAGAAAAGCAGGAAGGAAAAAGGAGGGAAAGGAAAGAGACAAAAAGGAAGAGGTGGGAAGGAGGATAGAAGGCAGGTAGGTAGGAAGAAAAGAAGGAAGGAAGCAAGAGAGGGAAGGAGGGAGGGAGGGAGGGAGGGAGGGAACAAATGTTCATTTGAATGCTCAAGGCTGCCAGATCTTCTGGGGTTGGTGAACAGGGTTAGGCTTTGGGTCAACAGTGACTTTAGCTGTTCTCCCATTTTCTCTCACTGTATTAAATACTTGGAAATTCAGATTAAATTAAGTTCAAATGAAAAGTTAAGCAGCATGTCCTTTTACAGGGTGGGAGGGGGCACCCCACCACCAAGTAGCCATTCAGTGATAAATTTGTTTCCATTTAATAAATGTTAAAGATTCCTTAACTTTGCCTGTTTTCTTAACTCTACTAGCTTTTCTTTTAACAACTGAGATTCTCCTTTATCTATTTTCCTGAGTAAATAAGAAGAAATTAGTCTGATTTCTAGGAAAAAAAGTGACATTTTACCCTAAATCAAATGCAGAACACACCAGTTACTTTTGTATGTGTTACAGAAGACCTCTGTAGGAACCCAGCAGAAGAGAAGCTCTAGATGGAGGTCTTCAGAATATTTCTATAAATCCCAACCTGTCCTTCACTAGTCTTTCCTCAAGCAGAAAGCTTTAGTGGCTTCTTCTGCACTCTATTCCCCAAATAACATACAGCACATCTTAGTGGCAGTGGGACATGAGGAATAGAAGCCCGGAGAAGATCCTTTGGCAGTTTCAGAACTTTTATTCTGGTGGGGCAAACACAGTTATAATTTGGCCTTTTAATAACTATTTGTTTGCCATAGCAGAGAACAAAAGCTTGAAGCATAACAAAAATCTCCCATTCACTTTCCAACTGGAGAACACTTTTGAAAAAGTGTTTGGGTTCAAAAATTTTTCAAAAAAATTTTTGAAAAAACAAATTATTATTGTTGTTGCTTTTTCAAGGTAGGGTCTTGATATATATTTCAGGCTGGTACTGAACTCACTATGTAGTGCAGGCTGGCCTCAGACTTACAGTGATTCTCCTGCCTCAGCCTCATGTGCTGGCATAAGGGCGTGGACTATCACGTGAACAAATTACTTTCTAAAGGGTATTTGTGCTATGAATGTCTTATTACCTTCCATGATGCAAGGATGATGCAAGGATGAATGGACAGGCAGATAGAAATAAGTCAGAAATATTATGGTTTTGATAACTATTCATTTTCTTCATTTTAAAAGGGCTTCCTTAAGTTTGTTTGATTCCTTAAAAACATCTAAATAAATAGAGAACAGGCTGCCCCCTCCAGTCCAGTCAAATGGCTCTGCCTTAGGTTGCCTAAAGAGGAGAGTGTGAAATTTGAAAGCAGCACTTTCGAATGGTCCTTCCCACTCTGGCCTCACCCCATCACCCGAATTATGATAATGTACGGCCTGTATGCAGCGTGCTGCACTTGACCTGAGAAGCCCAGGCAAACTGCTGTCCAAGCTTATGACCCACACCCAGCGGTGTCCACTTAAAATAGAAAAAAATCACATTGATTGCTTGAAACTCGAGGCTCATTTTGGCCCATTGATTCCCCTAGTGACCTTCTGCATCACCAAAGCCCAGTGCGAACCCAATCTGACCCCGGCTTTATGTGCATTATTATATCAAGAGACAGGAGCTACTTACAGCTGGTGCCATTGTCTCCATAGATATATAATAAGGTATTCTAGACCTGCTCCCTCCCAGGATGCTGCAGGTGCAAGGCATTTGCTTCTCTCTCTCTCTCTCTCTCTCTCTCTCTCTCTCTCTCTCTCTCTCTCTCTCTGTCTATCTCTCTCTCTCTCCCCACCCACCCACCCTCAGTCCTGCACTCAAGCACACACACAGCCTCCTGCCAGGATAAAGTCTTCATTTACTGAGCATTTCTTCTTTCTCAAGAGAGGGGAACTTAAAAAGCAACTTCAGACTAATTCTCACATAACTCCCCATAAGCAACATCCTTTGCCCATATCCATAACTAATAGCACCACTCTTTATTAAGCCCTTCTGTGAAACAATATGCCTAGTACAAAGCTCCTCTCTGCACTGTTTTAATTATAATAAATCACCTTCAATATGATGCATACTTGAATATGCCATGTCCACTGCTTAGGTGCCTCTCTTACTCCTGTAATGAGGTACTGGCTACCATGTAGGTCTCCAAGAAAGTTATTTACACTCACACTGAAAATTTTTACAGCATCCCATGGCTTTGTAGCATGAATCTCAACAACTTTTGTCTTACCTTCCTGTTCATAACATCCCAGCTGAGAGGACAAGGAAGAAAAGAATAAGAAAAAGCAGCACCTCTGAAAAATATCCGTTTACACAAATAACAGTACCCTGCATATATCCGGTAGCATGAAAAAAATAAGTCCTTGCCGTACAATCATTTCTCTATAAGTGTTTGAAAGTATTTTACTGCCTAGTACAACAAATCAACGAGGAGACGCCAGGCTGTAGGGTGCAAGTTCCAGAGGACTGTGTGTCAAAGTCAACTTCTCGGTCAGTCCCCTGAGAACTGCACTGGGCACATTCTCATGAAAGGTGTGAAAATCTGATTTTCTAAAATGGATCAGTAATTCTCTATGAAGGGGGAAAGGATCAATAAATCTTTGCTAAGTAGATTGTAAAGGAAAAATTATTCTTTCCATGACAGTACATTAGGATCCTCCCAACAATCCTCAATAAACTAAAAACGTCGCATTTCTCCACCAGCTACTTTTGACTTCTGATATATTTTTGTAATCTCAGATCATTCTGCAATGCACATACATTTATATTTGCTAAGCAATGTTCCGTGTTGATGGTGATTTATGGTATGTGCCATTATAATGTTTGGCTGTGACTAGAAAAAGAAAATTATTAGCCGCTTGTAACCTGATAGATGTGCTACAAGGAAATGTCATTATAGCTGTATACTTATATATGTTTCTAACTATATCAGTTTGCCGGGTAGCCACATGATGTGATTTTTGGTATTCCTTAGCTAAATATATCTGTTGTTTTTAGGTAGCCATTCATCAATAAGTAGCATATATTCTCTCAATGCCTGTAAACACCAGTGTGTGATATGCACAGGCTCATGGGAAGTAAAAAAAAAAAAAAAAAAAAAAAACAGTCCTCCAGCAGTATTTCTTTGTCCTCCTAGGTAAGGACCAAGGAAAGCCTGGACACCAGCTTTATCACATGCACTGGATAATACTGAGCTGTGGAACCCCCAGCATTCCCCATAGACACATTCACTTCTTTTTTTTTTTTCCACAACTGGAGACCAAGTATTCTGCATCACTCTGAGACCTGAGGATCTCTGTGATAGAATTGAGACAGAAGATGTGTGTCACAGGCAAACAAGCCCAAGAATAGGCCGACTGCTCCCAGGAGACTGTCTGCTTATAGCATCCTGAGCTGCATATGGCTGAGATTTCCCCTGCTCTGTGTTAAAGGGGTTATTAAAAAATATGGCCTGTGTAGTAGCAAGGTATTTCAGGGCCTCAGAGCATGGCAAATATTATGTGGCCTGAAATACCCAGGTAAAACAAAGCCAACACAGTACAGCAGGCTTCAGCCTGGATTTCTCCGTTCTTATGCAAGTTGAGGTCAGAATTAGTACTAGACAGCTTCCATTCAAAGGAAAAGTTAATCCATGGAATGCACTATTTTAATGTACAGCATTCTCAGGCAAAGAAAGGGAGAAAGTGATTTGGCATGTTACATTAAAGCAAGCAGTGTGATCTCTTGAACCTGTGTGTTAGAGAATTACATCTACCAATATCTTTTGAGGCATGGAAGTACAGGCCAAAGTTTTATAAAATTCTTTCTTTCTTACCTCTTAATCATGCAAAGTATTCTTTTTTTTTCTTGGTCTTTTTGAGACAAGTTCTCACTATGCAATTCAGGCTGATCTTGAGTTCACTATGTAGCTCAACCTGGTCTTGAACTTGCAGTGGTCTTTCTGCCTCAGCTTCCTAAGTGCTGGAATTATAGAACATCCACCACATCCTACTCTTATTTCTAAATCAAACAGTGCTACCTTAGTAGTCACTCAGATGCAAAGGACAGTGACTTTAAGTTCTTTTGACATGTAGAAATAACTTCATTCTGATCAAGCCTCTTCCATTATCTGGTTTTGAGATGTGTTCTGATCAGAGTGGAAGCAGCAGGGTCAAGTTTCTACATAAAGTCTAACATCCAATGCCCACCAGTAAGCAGATGCAACTGGAAAGTTCATGTGGAGGAGTGATGGGTCAGAACCCAAGGTTTTCCGGCACCCGCCCCAAGCACTCTCCCTCTTGGTTTCCTAGGCACCCTGCTGCAACCCCAACCTCAACCCTGCCCTGTGTTGTGCTCTAGTCTTGGCTCACTTCCCTTGACCCATGCTGGTCTTGACACACTTCCTTCTGATCTAAGCAGAGCTATACCCCAAAGAAGAAAAATGATGTCCATGTTCTCTCTGGCTGTTCCAGCCCATGATGGCCCTCCGTAAAAATATCCTATAATGTGTCCTGTCCCCTTTTGTTTGAAGTTATCTTAGTCCATGAGACAGCCTTCCGCATGAGCTCCCAATAAATTTGCTTTACTCTTCTCAGTGTGTCTGGTTTGGTTCTGCGTGGGTTTGACCTTTCAGGGAGTGATAATTAAATGAGACAAGAGTTCTTGGTATCTGTAGGCAGATGCTGTGGTCAGAATACTTACAAGATGCTTTCAAGCATCCAGAATAGAGCACTGATCTAGAAATAATGAGTAGCATCCTTTCTAGTTCAAAGTTCAGATTCAATAAGATACAACTATTATAATACAACACTGGAAATACTCCAAGGCAAAGTTTGTAAGAACATGGAGTCCTAAGTCTACCAAAAGACAGACGCAAATCTATAAAGGCTAAAAGACAAATGAGAAGGGAGTCAGAATTTTTCCAAAGGAGAAATAAAGATTGCTTAATAAATAAAACACTGGGACAGGGACATAGCCCAACAGCGTGACACCTGCCTGGCAAGTGTGAGGTACTGAGTTTGAGTCCCAGTACCAACAAAATAAAATAAAATACTGATGCATAGAAGTGCAGAATTAGAAGGTTTTATTACATGTTCACATTCACACGGAAACTCAGAATATGTTCTCTGATAATGTTTTCTTTTTTTTTTTTTTGTTATTGTTTTCCATTTATATATTTGGTACAGGATGTCCCTGTGCAGTCTGGACTCATAGTGATCCTCTGTTTATAGCCTCCCAAATACTGGGAGTACAGGCATACTCCACCATGCCCATACTCAGTCACAGACTCAGTGCGGCCTGGGGGCGGGGCTGGGGTGACATGTAGGACTGAGGCTCAAACCCTGGTCCACGCGCTTGCCAAAGCAGGTGCTTTAGTCTACCGAGCTATCTTGCTGGCCCTCTCTGATAATGTTTTTATTTATATTCTAAGCCCTTATATAGTGTTGTATCAAAAGTGTTTTGTTGGCTGGCCAGATTGCTCAGCGAATTAAAGCACCTGATGAGGCAGATGTGGGGACCAGGGACTAAATCCCGGGCCTGCTCTGCCATCCCTGCCCCTGGGGCTCGCTGAGACAGTGACTCAGACTGGGCGTGGTGGTGCGCCCGTGTAACTCCAGCACTTGAGAGTCTGAAAAACAGGAGAATCATTACAAGGCCGATCTATGTAGTAAGACCCTGTAGACCCTGTATTAAATGCAAAAAAATTGTTGATATTAATAAATTTCTTTTACTCAATCTCTTTTAATAAAATGATTTTTAAACAACTTTTAAGAATTAAAATAAAAAATGGTTTTGGCCAAAGTCATTCTTTCTTGAACAATGGCATAAGCAAATTATGACTGGGTTGGCAGTTGATTTAAATAAATAAGGGAAGGTTATCAACAGGAAAGACAGCCTATTTAATAAATAATAAATTTCCAGGTGCTGGAAAACCTGGATCTCTACATACCAAAAACTAAAACTTGACTAAGGTCTATCACCATGCACTAAGATAAAGTCAAAATGGATTAAAGATCTAAACATTAAAACAGAAACAATCTCCTTGAAGAGAAAGTAGGAGGAACTCTCGAAGACATAGGGGTAGGCAAAGAGTTCATGAACAAAAATCAAATAGCAGGGGTAATACTTGAAAGAATTAACACCTGGGATCACCTTTTATTGAGAAATTTTTGCACATCAAAAGAAATTACCAACAAAGTGAAAAGACAACCCCCAAATTTTGAAAAAATCTCGACTAATTAGCACTCAGAGAAAGGTCTTTTCTCTAGAATTTATAAGGAGCTAAAAAACATTAGGGTCCCAAAATTTAAAGACCCAATCCAGAAATGGGCATCTGAGATGAACACACACTTCTCAGAGGATGAAATTAAAGAAGCCAATAAATATATGACAAAAATGCTCCACATCACTAGCCATCCGTGAAGTGCAAATTAAAATAATACTGAGATACCATCTCACCCCAGAATGAATGGCTATCAAAAACAAATCAACTAACAACAAATGTTGGAGAGGCTGTGAGGAAAAACAGAACTCTTCTCCACTGCTGGTGGGAATGTAGACTGGTGCAATCATATGGAAATCAGTATGGAGACTCCTTAAAAAACTAGGACTGGAAATTCCATTCAAACTAGCTATCCCCTACTGAGAATTTTCCTGGAGGAACTGAAAATGTCATATCATAGTGACATATGTGTACCTATATTTATAGCAGCATAATTTGTGATAGTCAAATCTTGGAAACAACCAAGATGCCCATCACCTGAGGAATGGTTGAAAAAAAATGTGGTATGTGGTATTTTTATACAATGGAGTATTATTCAGCTATAAAGAACGAGAAACTTGAAACCTTCATATTTAAGTGGATGCCACTTGAAGATATACTCATAAGTGAAATAAACCAGACCCACAGGTATAAATATTGTATAGCTTCCCTAGTATAAGAACTCAAAAGAAGAAATAGAAATAGAAAGGTATAACACAATTAAAAGGAAAGTGAGAACCTGAGGATTAGACAACAGAGGGCAAGGAAAATAGCTAGGAAATATGACAGGGCAAAAATCATACATTGATATGTACAAGATGGGTAAGGCAGTGATCCTGAGAATCTTCAGCAGGTTTTCAAAATTAGCAGTTAATTGGTAGGATTCTCACCCTGACTAACTATATATGCTGACACCTGTGAACTGAGCAACTGCACTGAAGATAGCAATGTGTAATATTAGGGTCATGCTTGGAATGCCTGTCATTCTAGTCTTCTAAATACGTACTGCTTGTCATGACATAGCAGTTACTGCCATACTGTCTCTCAAGTAAATTTTTATTAAAAAAGGGTAATAAATTAAAACAAAATACAAGGAAAAAAGTCACAGAACTGTCCTGCTAAAATGTTGTATATGGTTAGATTTCTAAATGTCAATGTAAAAATATGTGGTTGTTTATTTCTATTTTTTAAAATATTTTTTCTTCATATTTTGCAGGGACTTAAAGGTTAACATATCAATACTTGATGGAAAATAACTGTTCCATGTTATGCTTAAGATGTTTGATATTCAGATAGATAATGAGGTTAAGCTCAATGCCTATGTTGCAGGGTAATAACAATAAGTTTTTCTTTTGGAGGGTAAGCAACCTAAGTTTGCAGACCAAAAATTAGAGAAAAAGAAGGGCTGCAAGAGTAGCCAACATTTTGGGCTTAGCCTTTCAAGGTCAGGAAAGACTTGGGACATAGGAGAACCTATACTTTAACATCATATAACTCAGTGATGTCCCAAATTTTCTGATCAAGGAGATTATGGGGCTACAGAGAAAAGTGATCAACAATGTAGAGTGTGCCTAAGGAGAGTCTCATGGAGAGAAAACTTTCTCTCAGGCTTTCACAGAGAGCAAATTGGTCAAGCAATGGCCATGACTCATCCACATGGCTGACACTGACAAAGGATCTACAAAGTACAGTATAGGGTTTCAGGATAAATCTTAAGGGGATTTGGCTGATCTGATCATATACAAGGTACATTTCTTGTTATATAGGTCTTGCATTATCTTGGGCTTAACCATTGAGCACAAAAGTATAAAAATGAAGCACAAAAAGTAAAGCCATATTAATATGCTGAGCTGTAAAAGGCTCAACTCAACAACTTCTGACATTGCCAGTCTTTCAGAAAACCCACTACTATTATGGACTACTGGCCTGTATTGGAATATTTTGTTGAATTCATGCACCTATAACATTTAAATGACAATGGAATACCATTCTCTGACAAAACTAAACAAAAAAGAGAGATACAAATAAACAACTGTTTTGTATCTGTATGTTCAAAATAGGACAGATATACAGCTACATTCTCTTAATACAATGTATTCATAGAAAGATTTATTCTAATAGTGTTTGTGGACAGGATATCATGTCTGTATCTTGTACAATGAATAACTACTAAGACAACAACATGCAAGGTATTAATTATTGAAACTGTCCTATTAATTTGATTTAAATTGTCTCATTGCTATTTGTCTCTCAATAAAATTATTTTTTTTTAAAAGGAAACCTGGGTGATAGATATATGAAAGTGCTTTAGGCTACTTTTGAAATGTTTTTTGTGAATATAAAATTAACATTAAAAAACAAAAAAAATAATAATCCATGCTCTCTTTGATTGTCTTAGGTGAACAGAAATCATTCTGTAGTCTGTCTGAGTTGGTCTCCTCCTAGTCTAGAAAGAACGGACTTCTCTTGTCATGGAGGATAGTTGAGAGGAACTTTTAAAAAATCACCTTTAGAAAATGTCCTTTATGCCCTAAATGACCTTATAAAAATAACTAACTAGCTCTCAGGAGTATCACTTGTTGATTTTCTTTTTTTATCCTAAACTCTTTACATTAAAATAATAATGCTTTAGAGAGTCATATGCTTATTGGAGATAATTTGAAAAATAAATCCATGAACTAGAAATGTGTATCACCCACAGCCATACTACTTGATAAATTTCTTTAATACATACTGTACACATATAAATTTGTCATTATATGATACAGTTTGGGGCTTGTACAATACAGGACACATTTTATAAAATTATTTTATAGTGAATTACCCAAAGAATCACATACAATGAGTGCAGGAAATCTGTCCACACACTAAAGACCAAGGAAGGCAGCTGGGGGCCTGTATCCCATAATAATTTCCTATCTAACTCCTGCTAAAGACTTAGAGCTCAAAACAATGCTTCCCGCAAGTCCAACTGGAGGTCTAGAGCCCATGACAATGTCTCATTGTTTCACACATCTGTGCTGGGAAGGCCCAAAGGCAATGGGAACTAGAAAGTTGCATCAGCAGGATGAATGATTTATGCTAGTAGGCTGAGGGATCTGAACTGGACACAGGAAGCAACACTCAAAGTAAGAAGCAGAGCTCCCCTGAAAAATACCACAGCCATTCTCAGCAACAGTGCGATCCTAAGCTCCTCTGACAATAAGGAAAGCTGAGCTCCCATCAGGAAAGCCAATGCAACAAGCATCTATAGGAGACTAAACTGAGCACCATCTTCCCCTCCAGAGCCAGGACACAATGCTCAGGATGAGGACAAGAGCTCCCCCAAAGTGAATCATAGTCATTCTCAGTGACGAGGTCTCAGGGATAAGCTCCTCCTCTGATGAGAACAGCCAAGTTCATTAGGAAAGCCAGTGGCTTCCAAAGCTCCCCAATAGCTTCTTCAGACAGCTTCTCAAGCAGCCTCCCAACAGCTTCTCCAGTTCTGCCTCTCATGCTGCTGGCGACAGTCCTCAGGTGGTCCTCCCACGCTTGGCACCACGCTAGCTCAGAGCAGCTGAGCATTACAAGTTGGCCACCAGCTGGCAACCTACCACATATTGTATATTTACTATGCTATTTCATTTGCTTATCATTATTTTATCACCATTTTTACAAATCACTCAATGTTGCTAAACAAAGTACTGTAATACAATATCTAAAGTAATCACTGCCTTACCATTAAACAGTTAAGGTATTTACAGTATTTTAATATTTAAAGTATCTATGATCATCTTTTTATTTTACCTGTTTTATCTGAAATCTCTGTAAAAATATAATATTTTATTACATGAAAATTACTGCACTTGCTCTTATTAAAATCTTAAGGATTTTAATCAAATTGCTTTGATCAAAGAAAAAGAAGAAAAATTTTTTTCCCAAAAAGTTCTAAGTACCTTGCACTTCAATATCTTCTTCCTTTAACCTTACTGAGTTTTCCTAGTTATTTTATTTTTTTATAAATTTCTCAAACAAAATGTCATCAATTTAACTTCCTTCCTTTCATTTCTAGAAATGGTCACACAGTTCACAAGTTTATCATTTTACATGTTTATTAATTTTTTAAAATATTTTCTACTCTAGAGCTCTTTTTCTCTTATAGTATAAATTCTGTGTGTGTGTGTGTGTGTGTGTGTGTGTGTGTGCAGGGTCTCACTATGCAGCTCAGACTCATAGTGATCCTCCTGATTTCTGCTTCCCTTATTCTGGGATTACAAGTGTTTGCCACCATGCCTGGGCTATGTCAAGGGCTCAGCACACCCAGGGGCATGGCCAGCATGGCATGTGGTGCCAGGGATCAAACCCTGGTCCCCACATTTACCTAAGCAAGAGCTTAGTCTGCTGAGCTACAATGCTGGGATTAGATATGGTATAAAATTCTTTATAGAAATAATCTGATCCTCCTCTGTTGCACTTACACATTTTTGAGTTTGAAGTTTCCCATTGAATTTTGTTTTTATAATGCTTTGACCTATAGGACATCTACATTTTAATGTCCATCAGATCTCTTAGTGTTTCACTTTTGCCTCATCCTCCTGGCTTGTTTATTTCTAAGAAAGTTGCATCAGCAAGATGAATCTCCATGATTTTCACATTTTAAAGTATAATTTTCTTTTGTATGTGATATAGGGTGATGCTCCAACATTGTTAATAGAAAGGTGAAATAATGATTCTTGAAAGTGTTGTTGTACAGACCTGGGATTGCACAGGAGAAAGACTTCCCGTTAAGAGGATAAATCATAGGTGCCTGTCCTTTGGCTTCAAGGATGACCTCTTTACTAAGTTTTACTATTTCACAAGTCATCCTTCCAAATCTATTGTGAAGGTTTTAAACTTTATAGAATTTTCTTTAGGGTAATCTGTAATGTATAAACGAAGTTTCTATCTCAGCTCTCTGCAGTCCACAGCCTTTCTAGTGCTTCCTTTCTGGCTAAACTCACATTTTAAATCATCATGCTGGGTGCTTTGCTCTTGATTCTCAATGTAAATCTGACTAAAAGCCTGCAACAATAGCATGCCACTACTTCAATATTTGGCTGCTTTGAATTTTCCCAAGTGAGATTAATCACTCTACCACACTTAATCTCATTCTCAGGCAAGGTGTTTGGACATGAGCAAAATGCAGACAAACTTTCTTCCAAGCCATAACACACATTATCTGCAATCCAACAACCATTGCAATCCTTCTTCCCAACAGAAACATCCCCAGCCTGATTTTTACAAGCAGGCTTTATATCAACATTCTGGTATTCTAAGGTTTGACCAGAATCCCTCACACAGAACAGCTGAAGGTGTTCCAGCACTTTTCTTTCAGGAAACATCTCCAAACCTTTCCTATCTCTTCCTGTAAGCAATTTTCTAAAGTTCTTGAACAACATGGTCAGGTAGCCAAAGCAACAACCCCACTCCTGATATCAAATTCTGTCTCAGTTACTTTACATTTATGGCTGAGACAAAATAACTGACACCCAAAATTAAGGAAGGAAAGTTTATTTAACTCACAGTTTGTAGAGGTTTCAATCTATTCTCAGTTGGCTTCCAGGCAGATCTGGACCTAGTGTTAAGGTAATAACTACACCAAGGCTCTACGCCAAAGGTCAGAAGATACTACTATGCAAAATGACACAGAGAAGAAGCAAAATACATTCTCAGACCCAGAGCCCACCCAGAACAAATGCAGGAGACAATAGCATAGAAGAAATTGGAAATCACACACCTGAAATTTCTGAAATAATGGCATGGGAAGTAAGGAAACAACTGCAGAAATAGAGGAAATCAGATCAGAAATAATCTCTGAAGTAAAAAAGAAATGATGAATATAATGAAAGAAGTACTAAGTGCTTCTAAATAAGACACTGATACAAAAAAGAAAACAGGAGAATGATGAAATCCTTGAATGAGCAATATAGGAAATAAATAGAATCTGCATGAAGCAGATTCAAAGTGGTATACAGGAAATTAAAATCTCAATCACAAGCTGAAAATCTGTTTGAAGTGAAAATAGACTTTCAGACCTTGAACACACCATTGCACCTAGTGAAAAAGTAAAAAAAAAAAAAAAAGATCTTGTAAAACAACTAAGATGCATGAAAAAAATAATTCAACATCTGCAAGTATATTCAAAGATGAACAACATAAGAGTAATAGGCATCAATGAGAAAGAAGGAATCAATACAAATGATATAAAAAGTATATGCACAAAAGTAATATCAGATTACTCCCCAAATATGGTGAAATAATCTGACATTCAGATATCTGAAGCATGTAGAACTCCAAATAACATCAACCCAATCAAAACCACACTCAACCCTTCAGGCAGTGTGCACCGCCAAAAAAAAAAAGTCCTTTGAGGCCATGGAGATGGCTCAGTAGAATAAGTACTTCCCTGGCCAGCATAAGGGCCTGAGTTCAATCACCGGTTCCACCAAAAAAAAACCATACCCAGATATATAATAATCAGGACCCCAGTATATTGTTCAGAACAGGAACAGTATACTGAAAGCTGACAAAGAAAAGAAACAGATCATGTTTAAAAGAAAATCCATCAGAATAACAGCAGATTTCTCTTCACAAGTCATCAAGTCAAGAAGAGCATGGAGCAAAGTACTACAAGTCTTGCAAGAAAGCAAATTCCAGCTCAGACTGATACACCAAGCAAAACTCTCTTTCATGTGTAATGGAGAAGTGAAATCCTTCCATGACAAAGAACAACTAAAGAATTTCATGACAACAAAGCTAACCCTACACAGACTACTAAAAGATGTTCTAGAGAAAGGTCAAAATGATCACAACTCCATAAATGAGAAAGGAAAGAACCCACCAAATAGGGCAAGCAAGTTAATACAGGAGGAAAAGAGGTACACAGCAGCAATTATTCTTTTGTAGACAGCAGCAAAATACTTCCATCAGCATACTCTACAAATGGACTTCTCTTGCAACCTATTAGTAATGATTCTGTCTGGGTCTACAGGGTAGATACCAAGGAAACAGCAGTAGCTCAGTCCCACAAGTGACACCTGGCCAGCAGTCAGTGTCATGGGACACTGTCGACATCCACCACATACTAGAACTTTGTGTGATATCCTATCCCCAAACTGTTAGAAGTGCTGGCCATATATTTGCAATTCCAGTATTCTTGTTATGTTTTATTCACAGTAATTCTGTACTATCATGAAAACTTTTTCTTAGTTGATATTTTTGTATATATTAACCTAATCAAATATTGTTTGCATACTCTGAATTGATCACAGATTCATATATATGATACACTACATTCTGGCCTCTTAGTTAGACTCACAATTTAATTTTAATTTTTGAGTATTATTTTGAAATATTAAATTTAGTTTTGAACTAATATTTAATTTTCTGAATATTATTTAATTTTAATTTTTGTTTTATGATTTATACTATTCCTTTGACTTACAATCTACTTGTAAGACACAGTATGTTATATGCTCCTAGTATTAGAAACTTTAAAAAGTGTATTTCCACTTTCCATTTTTATATTAGTTTTTGTTTGTCTTACATACACACACACACACACACACACACACACACACATGAAAAAATATGTATGTAACCTGACATAAGATTGATGCTGTTTTGTGGAAATCTTCAATGACCTTTTAAGTGGGTTTGTCTATTATAATTGGTTTTTACATAGTTCTGCACAACTACCATTTTGAGAGCTCTTTATTCTTTACCCAGGATCATACAGCAACTTCTCTTGCCTTCTGGATTATGGTCTTTGTTATTTTCTATATGCTACATCTGGAGGCATTAGATTATTTTGAGTTTGTGTAGCCAGAAAATATTTTACTTTTAGTTTTCAAAGCTATGTTTGCTAAGTATAAAATTCAATGATGACAGATCTGTTTATTCAGTCCTTTGAATAAGTCTAGTTTCTTACACCCCTGAAAAAAAAAAAAAGAAATGAACTTGAAGAATGGATTTGGAAGCAAAAATCCAATAATGTGCTGTGTAAGACTTCATCTATCAATTGATTGGTTTATCTTGAAACTTTAGTCCAGCTGGTAATTTCAATAGTTCTATGATTTGTGCCTGAAAAACAAAATTGTTTTTATGAATCTTAAATAATACTTTGTCCTGACTTTATAGCTTATGACTTAAAAATTAATTTTCTGCAAGATTAGAATTCAGTGTAGATACTGCCAAAGTCCTTATTAATTTGAATGTGGAAAAAGTAGAGAAATCATGTGCTAAAAAATAAAAGTTATATTGTACTATACATCTTGGTTTGGGGTACATCTATAAAATAAACATGTGTTCATTGTTCTTAAATTCTGTAATTATTTTAAAGAAAAAAATATTCGAATCACATCCCCATTGTTAAATGATAAATCCTCTTCTAATTCTAGAGAATTATATAAGAAAACTAAGAAATCTTATTGGTAAATATCACTTTTTGTGTTACGTTCTCAATATTTTTTTAGAATAGGTATTTAATTGATAGATCTTCATTTGACCTCTGATCTGCTTCTTGATTTTGAATTTTTTTCTCTCTATACATTAATATTTACTTTTGGATTTGGGTTGTGTAGCTTTTACTGTTTTTAATGTGAAAATATGTGTTCTTCTATTTATCACTATTTGTTTTCAACACTGCTATGGTCTGAAATTTCATGCTTCTTCTTATTTGCTAAATCCTAAAGTCCTATGAGTAGGTGTCTGACCACTATTCCTGATCCTTCGTTTTGCTTTTCAATTCAGTGAGACTTCTAGATGTGTGTCTATGTGACATGTACGACAATCTTTACTGCTCTCCTGTCATCAGTTGTATGAAAGGTATGAATGTAATACATTTTTTATTTTATATAAAACAAAGAATAAAATAAAAAAGAATTACAGAGAAAAACATGCATTAAGTAAAAAAGAGAGTAAAAAGTAAGGTGAGATATTAGAGATGATGCACATTTAAAATAACTAGATGAAAGGTACTCACCTATGGTTATATTGCACATTGCTGTCCACAGTGAGGTTGCTCATATTAATATATATTAGCATATAGGGTTGGTCAAGGTAAAATTTTTAAACATTAACTGGTACCTTTGAAAAACCAATAGAAAACATTAGAATAATTGTTTCTGCTATCCTGTGCATATGCTTATAAGGCTTTTCCCCTTTTCCTTTCCTTTCTCCTTTCCCATATGTCAATTGTTTATTCCTCACGTTCAGTTTCTTTCATTTTACTGTGACCATTGTACCTTTCAGATTTTATTTATTTTTTCAAGTTCTTGCACTAGGGAGGCAATATGATGTTTATGCATGTAGGTCTGTTTTTTTTTTTTTTTCCAGGTATGAGTACAGCCTTTAGTTGCCTCCATTTGCCTATAAAACAGGAGGATCACTACAAGTCCAATCTGTGTAGTGAGACCCTGTAGACCCTGTACTAATTACATTAAAAGAAAATTAGCAGAAACTGAAATATTAGGGGAAATATACCCTTTTTAGACTGTGGTAGATCAAGTAGATGAAACACTGAGATGGTACTCAAATTGCACAATTAAACAGTTCAATCTATTAAGGATCATAAAAATGAGGAAAAAACCAAGGTACTTTGAAGATGAAAAATATATATTCTTGTCAAATGTTCATGGAATGGTAATGATGCACAGTCATGGAAGAACACTTCAACTAACTCCCTGAAGAACACACACTTTGTTCTGGGCATCATTATTCTGGAAATCTATGTTTCAGTAACAACTTTGAATAGGAATGAAATCACATGAACACGGACTGAGAAAGCAATTGGGTAATATGATTGTTGCAGAATAGTATTCTGAAATAGATAGTAAATAAATTTTACATCTTCCATTGTTTTTTTCTTAGTAATTTATATACTTCCTCCCATTGTCTTATAAAAAGACTTCATCATTTAATCAAGGACTGGAAGAGAGAATCGCCTCTGCTTCTTTCCTGCAATTTCTTACCCTAGAGGCACAGACTTCTGCTCTGAAGGATGCAATCCCACTGTGTGAATCGACTTCCTCCTGGGGTCTGAGATTCCCCATTTGCTCCTGGTCATATCATAGGCAAAGCCTAATATAGGTAAACTACAAAGGAAACTTACATTTCAAAATCATTCCACTGCTTCAATTCTGAATACAAATTTAAAACCAATGATTTGGGCTGGCCAAAAAGCTCAGAAGATTAAAGCACTTGCAAGCAGACACAGGGGTCAGGGTTCGATTCCTGGGCCAGCTGTGCCAGACCTGCCCTGAGGCACACTGAGTCAGCAAATGAGATTGGTGATGGTGGCACACACCTGCAATCTCAGTGCTTGTGAGGCTGTAAACAGGTGGATCACTATGAGTCTGATCTAGTAGTGAGACCCTGAACACCCTGTAAACCCTTCCCTAAAATATAAATAAGTAAATAAATAATGATTTTCAGATATATGACAAAAATTGTGCCAAAAATCTAAAAGAATCAAAAAGAAAAAGTTGACCTGCTAGTTCAGAGGGAAACAGAAATAATTACTGGAAAAGAAATAAAAAATAACTTGAATTTATTTTATGAAAGAAATATGACCAATTATTTTATCCATAGATCAAGAACAGGTTGCAGTGGTAAAAGGAGTAAAGGTTGGCAAAACTTCAAAATGTAATTCTTAGCATTTGAAAGCTTGATAGATGGATCAAAAAATTCAAGGAGTTTCTCAGCATCTAGAAAAAAATGTCAAAAACACCCTCCAGAAATTGTGAAACTAACATCTGTCTAAAAGCAATTTCAAAAAGAAATCAGTGGAAAGGGGGATGCGAGCAATTTTATCAAAGGGATAATGAAATAAAACTATTCTAAGCTTAAACAAACAAATAAAAGGAATTTTAGCCTTCCTTTCAAAGATTTTACTTGGTGCTGAACAGAAAGAATGAGAAAGGTGGGGTGTTTGAATCTAAAGACATTTGTATAAAATTCCTCAACACCAGAAGTCTAAAGAACATCCTATAAGCTTCTGAAATGATTAAGTTCCTCTTCAAAGGAAGAAAAACTGAATTGGTCCCAGGCATTTCATAAGCAATGGGTGCATGTCAACACCAAGCCAATGCTTCAGAACATGCTGTGGTAAATTTATGCAGAACCTTGAATTTGATCTATCAATCAAGAATAAAGGCAAATTAAAGTGACCTTTCAGGCATGCAGGAACTTATAAAATGTATCATCTATAGATTTGTTCTTAAACAATTATTTGAAATGTACCCATAAGATAACAACAAATACGGAATCCAAAAGAAAAGAACATATGAGATTTAAGAAACTGCAGGCCTAATTAGGCAGCAACATGAATGGAAATTCCAGGAAGCTGGTTGTAATTCTGGAAAGCCAGAATTTCAATAGAATGTGATATCACAGTGCTCAGAAAGGAGTGTATCCAAGTGTTGAATGAATTCTAAGCTGGAGAAACTGAATCTTCTTGAGAAAACAAAAAGGCATGTTAAAATATTTAAAATAAAAATACAATGCTCCTTTTTCCTCTCCACTTCCAACTTTTGCTGTGTTTCTGCCTTTAGTGTTGGTATTATAGATAGATAAGCTAGGTAAAAATATAGGCAGAAAAGGTTAGGTCCTTGAGGGAGTCAATCCAGAGAATGAAAACATATTAGTACAGTTGTGGCCAGAGGCACATCTGCTAGGGGTCTGGCCTCAAGATAAAGACAAACCAACCAGGCTCCTATGCCTTCCTGACAGATAAACAATAAATTAATAATCAGTCACCCTGGTGAGCAACCAGGATTAGTGGCTGGTGACCCCCAAGATTCATCTCTTCCTAGAAGGATCCTTCTCCTTCCTATCTCCATTTACTGTGTAACTCACTTACCCCATTGGATTAATATTACCTAAGTAGCTAAACTCACTGTAATCTTATTGGTTGATCATAGTTTTGCCCCATATCATTCCCACTTCATGATTTTGCACTATTAAACTTCATCCATAAAGTAGGGTTCATGGAAATCCATTTTTTAATTCTCTCTCTCTCTCTCTCTCTCTCTCTCTCTGTCTCAATATATATTTCATACTCAACCTCTGTTCCTTAGAATTCATTCTTCAGTTTTGGAAGACATGAACTTGGAATATCTGACATCTAGCAGTTTAAGAATTATATTTATTTCCCTTATATCAGTAGTGATTTAATGATATAGAATTATTTATTTCAATATAGGAATCATCATTTTTGTTTTATACTGCATATTTCAAACATAGAGTTTTTTTCAATTTTCCACTGAATAGCAGGGAAGGTTAATTATAAAGGCACATAGAGCCGGGCGTGGTGGCGCATGCCTGTAATCCCAGCACTAGGGAGGCTGAGGCAGGAGGATTGTTGTGAGTTCGAGACCAGCCTGAGCTACAAAGTGAGCTTAAGGCCAGCCTGAACTGCACAGTGAGACCCTGTCTCAAAAAAAAAAAAAAAAAAAAAAAAAAAAAAAAAAAAAAAAAAAAAAAAAAAAAAAAAAA
>PVKA01018909.1:0-23492 GCA_004027165.1 Ctenomys sociabilis | reverse complement strand
TGCTATGTTTTGGATATGTATACTCCCAGCGCATTCTGGAACATCTTGCTAGTTAATATTCCTGCAGGAAAAAAATGTGTAAATGCTTGACTTCTTGTCAGTTTAGGTCAAGTTTTAAGATAAAAAAAAAAAAAAAAAAAATTTGAATCATTACCTCAAGCATGGCCAATTCAGGAACCTGACATAAAAATTGAACTAAAAGTTGGGCTGTTAATTTCAGGATGACCAGTAAGAACCACTGCATGTTCCTTACTTCACAAAGACAGCATTTCTGAGATTAAACAGATAGAAACAAAAATAATGGTGATAGTTGAAGACAGTAAATCATACTTCTGGTGGAGTAATTTGAACCTCACATCCCATTTTGGCCTAAAGACAGTCCTATCCCGGAATTCACCAGTTAAGTGAGCCAATTAGCATCTGTTTCTAAACAAAGCTTGGTAGGGCTTTTGTCGTTTGCAACTGAAAAGTTTCAGACTAATTCTACATTGCACAAACTCACAAGGACTTGTAAGAGGCTAGGAAGAAAACAAAGATGTCTGCTTTCATGTGTGTTTTCTATTGACTTGAGAACGGGGAATAATGCTGGTTTACAAAAACCCATCCCATACTTTTGGATTGTAAATTTGTATTTAAGCATAACAGCAGCTGACTGTCTCAGTATCTGTATCTAGAGAATGATAGGGAAGTGATCTTTGTTTTTACTCACTTGGTAAGACAGATGGCAAGGTATGTGCACCTGTGCAAAAGTGGCAAACTGAGATATTTTTTCATACATATAATGCTTATTCTAACAATTTTGGTGTATGTTTACCTGAACATCATAGGGCATAATTTATACCCACATAATTCTGTTATGTAAACAAGTATTTTACCTTGCTAATTCAGATGATGAAGAAAATAGCAGTTTGGGTACACATTTGGTAGTTGAGCTGATAAACAACAGCCACACAACTAAATGAAATGATCCAATGTTAGAACTGCATCTGAAAAATGTAATGAGGATCCTGGCAGGGTTCAAGCCTATTGGACAGAATGCCAGCACTGTCATTCAATGTTATAAATTGTTTGCGATGAAATGCCACAAGATGTTTTAAAATACATGAATGATGACATACAAGTAAAAAAGTCTGTCTACACCAGTAGTCAGACTCAAAAACGTGTTCATTATGACACCTCATTAGCAGAACCCAAAACACTCCTAGGTCTACCATACTTAGTAGAGCTTTCTCATGGTGATGGCAGGAAAGTAAAAGACTTTGGATGTAAAAGATTTGTGGATGTAGGATGAGGTTTTTAGAATAACGATGACACTAAGAAGTTATGGTTTCCTTCAAAACTGCCTGAAGTTTGTTAAGAAAACTACTTGCCAAAAAACAAAAAAGAATTGATAGTCTGGCTATTATCCTCTCTTTGTTTGGGCATTTTATTTGAAAAGGTCAAGCAATTTACATATCATCTGAATACAGGACTACTGAGGAACCTCTTGTAGCATGTAGAGAGTCTTAGTCTCTGTAGCTTTAGGTGGTATATTGGAGTGATGTAGTGTTTACAGCTGAACTAAGGGAATGGAAGGGAGTAATTCAGCTCCATTTTTCTAACTGTACTAAAAGCTTGAAAAAACTGAATCCAGATGGCAACTTTCTACAACAAAACCAAAAGTGGAGTAGATGTCATTGATGAGTTACAGAGCAACTATGATGTCACTCAAAACACAAAGCATTGGCCAAGTGTTGTGTTCTGCTCGATCCTAAACATAGGTGACATGAATAGTCTGATTGTTTATGGAAAAATAACAAGTGAAAAATACCACAGACAATTTTTCTTGAAGTACTGGGACTGGAACTCATAAGAAATGATTTACAGTAGAGGAAAAATCAAAATGTTTTGCTTAGGGAATTGTGCAAAAAATTGTGGAGCCCACTGGTGAGCTGACAGATAAATAGGTAGGTGCAGCATCCCAAAGACAACAGTAAAATTAAAAAAAAAGATGACAATGTGCCTTATGAAAAAGGACAGGAAATTAAAACATACACGCAATCAGTGAAAGTGATACTTGTGCGCAAAATATGCAATTGTCACATGTTCAGACTGTCTTGGTTGTGACAAGTGAAACATTATTTCTGTGGTACACGTTTGTACTGACATTATAGTTCACATAGGTTTTTATTTCTCATGTCATCTCTTAGATTTTGTAAGCAAGTAAACAACTAGTGTGAAAATGTTAACCTCTACTCTAAGCACTCATTACATATCTGATATTTTATTTTACTCATATATTATTTCTCTGCTCAGTGAACATTGGGTAATAAAAACAGGAAACTCCTGACAAAAGAATAGAGAGGTGGAAAGAATGGCTTGTCGCACATGGAAAGAAAACTAAGCACATGTGCTCTCAGTGTATTCAAGACATCTGTACAGAACATACAATTGTCATGTGCAAAGACTGCCTTGAGCGTGACAATTGCGGCAAAGATTACTCTGTGTAGAGTCCTGACAGTGTTTTCACTGTAGATCATATAGTGATTTACTTCTGATGTTATGTTTTAGGTTTTGTGAGTACTACACAGCTGATATGAAAATGTTGATATCTATTTCTAAGCACGCCATATATATTAAGAATTTAACATTTTATTTTATTGGCCTTTCATGTTCATAGTAATTACACATTGCATAGTATAGTAAGAATCTCCTGTCAAAACAGCAGTATCAGGGAGAAATCATGTATGTCGTACAAATGGCCAGGAAAGCAAAATACGTGTCCTGTCAGAACACGTCCTGTGTGAAGACTGCTTTAGGTGTAATAAGTGAGGTAAACATCATTTATTTGCAGAGGTCTACTGTATTTTCAGTTTAGTTCATATAGAAATTTATCTGTTGTTAATTTTTAGACTTTGTTAACCAAAAGACAGTTGATGTTCAAAATTTTGATGCTTTTTTATAAAGAATAAATATTTCGATGTTTTTTAAGTATTCTTTTTTTAATATAATAAAATTGATAAAATTAAAATTAATTATTTACCAATAGAAATAATTCTAAAGATAAACATGGGTATATACACACAGAATAGTGTGCCTTCAACATAAAATTGGCTTTATGTCCCATACCAATGAAAAAAATTAGAGCATATATCAAGAGAAAACAGTACAAGTTAACATTATTTGCAGATGATATTGTGAAAAACTAGGAGAATCACTTCATAAATTAAAATAACTAATAAAGAACCCTGAGAAAACACCTACTAGAAACACACTGTGACATGGACCTTCGTATAACTGGAGTAAGAGACCCCTAACAGATTAATAAAGCATACTTCTCAGTGTATCTGTGAGATGCTTCCAGAGATGACTGGCAGTCAGGCCAGCAAACTGAGGGGAGAGGATCCACCACAACTGTGGTCAACGCCAACTAACAGGCTTGTGCCCTGGATGGAATAAAAGGAGAAAGAAGAAGGGGTGCACGTCTTTTGAAAGCCACATTCTGCTTGTATCACTTGATCTTTTGCTGCTTCTGTGGGCATCAGGCTCAATTTTACT
Organism: Ctenomys sociabilis; assembly: GCA_004027165.1. Taxonomy (NCBI): domain Eukaryota; kingdom Metazoa; phylum Chordata; class Mammalia; order Rodentia; family Ctenomyidae; genus Ctenomys; species Ctenomys sociabilis. The sequence continues at coordinate 19,955 of PVKA01018909.1, read as the reverse complement.
CAGCCTTCAATGAGATTTGCTCCAGCAGCTCTCCAGAGAGTCGCTGGGCCTTTGCTTATAGACAGGCATTGTAGCCTACATTCCTCTTAATTGGGGCTTCCAGCTTCTCACACTGACCAACTACCAGATCCTCCAACTCTTCAGCATGCAGAAGACCCTTGTGGACTCCTCCACTTCTGCCTAATAAATACATCTTGCATCATTACATGTATATTTTCTTCTTCTTCTTTTTTTTTTTTTTTTTTTTTGCCAGAACTGGGGATTGAACTCAGTGCCTTGTGCTTGCCAGGGAAGTGTTTATTCTACTGAGCCATCTCCCCAGCCCCCACAGGTATATTTTCTATCAATTCAGTTCTTCTAGAGATTCCTAATCAGTACACACATACACACACACACACACACACACACACACACATACACACACTCTCTGTAATCTAAAACTAGGACTAATGAAAAAATCTTCAATGTTTTATTCAAAATTGAAGTCATACAGATATTTAGGGGAGCATTTGTGCAGAAAGAATGCCCATGAGGTGAAAACACACAAGGAAAATTTGGAGAACTGCAGGAATGCAGTAGCTATACTAGGAAGAACACAAACATGAAGAGTAGATGAAATCAGGAAAGTAACAGGGCTTGAAAAGTTAATAATGCAGGATCTTGGGGGAAGATGTAAGAACTCAACTCTTACTTTGGCTGATATGAGATCCATGGTGGTGGTGGGGATAAGCAGCTTTCAAGTCAAGGTTAAAATTATGTGCTTGAGAGTATCAGAGTATTGTTCTGGTGCTATGAGAGGACAAAAAGAACTATTATTATAATTCATATAACAATAATATCAACAAAAGATGAAGATTTAGGCCAAGAAGATACTGATATAAAGTAATAAGATTCCAGACAGAGTGTAAATGGCTAGCAACTTTATAATTCCTGTGCACAAGCAGCTAAAGTATCCAGTATTTGCTCAAAGTTATTTCAAACTGTTTCTAAATATTAGGAGGAGAAAAGACCAATTTAGTGGTTTCATACGCATTTAAAGAGCTCACCATCTGCTTGTTAGCCATTAACCCGAGTCACAGAAAAAGACAATGTTCTTGTCTCAAAGAACTCATAGACAGAAGACAGTGTGGGGGGAGGCATCAAATAGTAATAGTGTAAGCGCAAGGCCTTGGATAACATCTCCAACCTCTTCACTCCCATAATTCTTGTGACACATAGTTGCTTACTGATGTTTCCTGGGCTGACCCAAATTTCTAGGGAGCCCTCTGTGGTTTTACTCACTCTGTCTTTCAGGTCCTGCTTTTGCCACAGTGACTCTCTCTCTGAAACTAGACAGGCCATGCTCTCGCAGCCATTTGACGATTGAGCACACTCTTCATGACACCTCCTGGTCTTCCTTCATCCTCAGCTCCTGGTAGCACCTGGGAATTCCCTGGGACAGGCTTTCATGCCATTGAGCTCTCCATGGTGACACTTCACATGTCACAGTTCATTTCTCTTTTACTTGATGAGTAAGGACATTTTTCTTCCAGACTATGAAGGATAAGATCATCTTGGGCAGAGTCTTCATGACATCTCTAATCCTTAATCCATTTCGGTCCACAGAAAGAATTTGAATTGGATAGATGAATTAATGAAATGATCATTACGTTAAGGTTAAATGTGAACCTTGCAAGGTATTAAACCATAAGCTTCTTAAGAGAAAAAATCATGCAGATTTTTACACTTATCTTCAGCATTGAGCAAAAAGCCTACTGTGTAATACAGGCTCACCAAATATCTATTTGTTAATTGATACATGGACTGGGGAGATGGCTCAGTAGAATAAGTGCTTCCCTTGCAAGATCTTCATTTTCTGTGACTCAGGTTAATGGCAACTTCTCTGAGTTCCATCTCTGGTTTGGCCAAAAAAAAAGAAAATAAGTCCTAAATTGATACATGGATAAGCCATTAAATGAAATAAAATGAAAAGAACCAATAAATAAACAGTAGAAAAATTAATATTTCTCCTAAAACTAGTTCCCATTGTGAATTAAGTCTCTTATTAAATCATTTTCTACTTTTTGTCATGGAAACATACATACATATGCATGCCTTTTCCACTTTTCATCATGGGAATATATACACACATATGTACATTATGTGTATCTGTATCTATCTATCTATCTATCTATCTATCTATCTATCTATCTATCTATCTATCTATCTGTTTATCTATCTATCAAATGATTTTTTTGGGAGGACTATAGGCCAAACCCAAGAACTTAAATGTGTTAAACACATGTATTAACACTGAAATATAAGTTGTATCCTTACCTACAACTAGTATCTTTTAGAAAAAAAATAAATTCTAAAAATAAAACTTATCACTAATCATCCAAGTATCTAAAAAAAATTCTACTCCAGAAGAAAACAGAATAATATTTTGTCAAAATTTCCAACATTATTTTTAAATTCAGTTTTTAAATCCATGAGTAAATGCTAATTATAGTCAATGACCAAGTGGAAGGAGGACCTTGAAAAGGAAAAGATAATCCTAATAGACACTAATTTCACCCAACAGTCTTCATGCCTAATTAATAGAAAAGAAGGAGTAGAAGAAAGAAGAAAGCAACAATATCAGGCTGTCAGTTTAGGTTTGCCAAGAGGAAACTAAAAAGTAAGGAAGGCTCATTACATCAGCAAGGTCTGTCCACTGCCTATGTGAAAAAGAGGCCTCTAACACTGGTGCAAGACCACCCACAGGTTCCTTGGGCTTAGGAAGAGGCCAGGAAAAGAATGAGGAAAATGGGGCTACAGTTTCCTTTCCAGGTCTGAGCAATAACAGCACATACAGAATGACAAAACAATAAAGGTGAGTTGACAAAAGTGTGAAAACTACAGTTCACCTTTGTCTGAGTCCACGACATTCCGTCCCTAATATTCTACTAGGATACATCAACTGATTTAGCACTTGCCCTGCGTGCAGACTTCTCAATAACAGGTATAAGAGTTTTTTTTTTAACACTGAAGAATTGTTAAGCACGTCATGAATTATTGTTATTTAGTCACTTTACTGGGCTATAAGACCCTAGAACTTATTTCTGTAGTAAATTGGTACAAAAATACATATCAACTCAGGAAAGAATAAATATGAGAGAAAGTAATATAAAAAGAATTTGCTTAAACAGAGTCTAGAATTTTGTCATTTCTGTAAGACCGTTTAGATCATTTGTGGGTTTTCTTAGAGTGCTCATGTTCATTGTTGTGGTAATAGCATTGATACCTTTCCAGGCAGCAGAAGAGAACTCCTCCATTTATGCCATCTGTGCAGAACCATCTAAAACAGCGTCCTGTTGAGAAATGTCCCTTCAAAGCTACTTTCTGAACTGCCAGCACCAGAGAAGGCTTCTCTGAAAGTTCTGCTGCCCCATGCAGCAGAAGTGACTGCGTAGAGACACTCTCAGGAGAAGCACCACTGATGTTTCCTTAATGAGTAGCTTCTCCTGATCAGAAAAGACATTCCTGCTGCATCCATGCTTGATCTTCTGGAAAAATCCATAGTTGCCGAAACTTCATGAATGGTCCAGTGTGTGCTAATCACAAATCTATGATTTTTCTTTTGGCCACTCATACAGGCTGCCTAAGAGGAACATTGAGAAACAAAGTGATCTGACTAGCTGAGTACCTAGATTAGGTCCACAATTCTTTACAAATAGGACTCTTGATAGTGTGTTTAAAGTATAAACAGTAGGTTTCCAGCACACCTAGGAGTCTGTTTTTAAAATGAATGAAATGATACTAGAAAGATGACATTTTAGAATTATTTTCTGTACTCATTGACTTACAGTAGCTCTACTTGCTTAATATTTCTAGTTAAATGCTGTTTTGGAAAGAAAGGAACACTAAATATTTGTATAAATAAATATAAATAAATGCTGCTTTGTTATGTTACATAACACTGCAATTTACCATTATTATGGAAACATCTGATGATCCTATTATTCCCACGGTCTTGGGGAAAATATATATCCAATATAAAGAGAAGTGATTAGAAAGCTGGAAGTGAATATTGTTCTTAGACTCACCAGAAACGTCCTAGTCTCACCTTCAAGTATTTTCTGCCTTCAACTAGAATAGATCAGTGGAAACTTTTTGCTTTCTTTAAAGGAAGCCATGAATATTACTGAACAGAGACTTTGGAAAATTAAGACTTTTAAACACAGATATATAAGAATACAGTGTAAAATAATACTCAGAGATCTACAGTATGTCTATCCATCAGAGCTACACCTTATTTTTAAGTGAGACAAAAATTAATATGAAAGATCATTCATATGCTCTTTGTATTTAGAATATATATGCTCTAAATACAAAGAGATGCACTCATTGTATCACCCATGGGCACAGAGGGAACCACAGGTAAGAACAGTCTATGAAGTAAAGTATACTTCTGGTGTAAAATGAATTTAGCCTTTTGGGAAGCAGCAGATCAGAGCAAAAGGGAGTAACCCTCATTGGAGCACAGGAGACACGATATTATTTTCCCTTGTATTTCATGCCACAGACTCACGTGTTCGGTATTTGTTTGTTTGTTTATTGCGCAACCTGGGATTGAACTCAGACCCTTGCACTTGCCAAGGAAATGCTTATTCTACCGAGCCATCTCCCCAGCCCCTCAATGTTCTATTTTTGTGGAAATTTCCTACTGGTAGGCAGGCTGAAATCTGAACAAAGCACCTAAAAAAGAACACTTATTTGCCATTTCCTCTTGGATCACTACAATAGCATTCAGCATCTTGACAGTAAATAGCAGGCAGAGTAACACAACCCAAGAGAATCTACATCTAGAAGCAAAAACCCCAGTAAAATGCTGGGGTTAAATAAAATGTTTAAATGACAACATTGCAAAGAAAACTCAGTACTTCTTGTAGAAGTTTTTCTTAGTCACTTCCTTGTCAATGAGACACAATACCCGCACTCACAATTTAAAGGAGGTGAAGTTGATTTTAACCTATGGGTCTTACAGTATTCAGTGTGCGGTTAGCTGACTCCAAGGAAGGAGGACATGGTAGAAAGATACGGAAGGAAAATGTTGCTCACCCCACAGCAGCCAGGATGCCAAGACAGAAAGAGAGGAGCCAGGGCAAGATCTCACCCTTCTGAGCCACATTCCCAGTGATCCACCTCCCAGCAACAAGCTCAGCTCTGAACTCTTGGCTGCAGTAATCCACTGATGAGATCCCCCATGATTCAGTCCCTTTCCAAAGGCTCCACCTCTGACTACATGAGCCTTGGCGTGACATTCTAGATCTAAACCATAAAACTTTTACTTGCCTCCAGACCACATCAGATCGCATTTCAGGAGTAAAGCAAGGCACTACCTGAAAACCTCCTACCACTCCCAGCCCCACCCCAGCAGGTAAAGATAGCACTTGGCTCTCAACCGAACCCACGTGCCTGTGTCCCTCACTTTCTCCAAAAACATTTGTAGCAAATATCTATTCAGACGAAAGCCTCCATTTTCCCATTGCTTTTGTGTGCTGTAGCAGGAAGCACTGTTAGCTGTGCTAGTGAAAAATATCAACGGCAGGCTCTGAGACACATGCCATAATGTTCCTGTGGAAATCAAGCTCTGAGAAATTTTTTAAATGTTTTCAACACATCAGCATGAAGCATCGACCTAGTTGGAATCACTTAGATCTAAAGCAAATGCACTGATTGTTTTCACAGCAGGCTTTTCTTCTTGGAGCTGAGACAGGCACCAGGATGAGGGTTGCTTGGAAAGGTTTTCAGCCCCCTGCCTTGGTCTGCTATAGACTGTGACAGGATCAATACTAGGGTGAGCAGCACAGGAAGCTCAGGGAACATTATGAAGATGAGGTGAGCGACAGAACCACCTTATAAGATTTGTTCTTTCTGTCACCTTGAATTTCATCCGCCTCAGACAGAGATGAAAAGCCAACAGGACACTGACAAAAATGGAGAGGCAGAGAAGGAAGGGAGTAAAGGCTCTTAGATACCATGTGTATAAGAGCCTGGTCATTGTAGCTTTTTACATGCAATCATTGTCAGGAAAGGGCCAGCAGGGTGGTAAATCTAAGGTGGATCTTGATTAATGAGAAGGCAAATGTCAGCAGGGCCTGGAGTACCACAAGTGCTCAGGAGTTTGATAGCCATGATTTTGAGTGGAGTTTGATTAATTTTAATGTAACTACTCTACTTCTCTTTTACTTTTTTTGTCCCAGACCAGTGCCATTCATAAATACATGTAGTTTCCTGTTAAAATTTTTTGGGTGAGGTACAAAAAGGATTTCATCATTTCTCCATTGAGGTTCTTCTTGGATCGGCACTGCTAGTTCACAATTTATTTGCCTGTCTCCAAGGCCAAGAAATGCCTAAATAACTGGGTCAGTTCATCCCCAGGGCTGTTTCTGTAGCTTAACCGGGGCACCAGTGTCATGAAGCCCATTCTCATTCCAAACGACCAGTCAGTGCCCAAGAAAACTTTAAGGGAACTCTTCTGCAGTGATTTAATCTGATTTGAACTGTCCTAGGCAGCTACCCCATTGACATTGTGTGTAATAATCTTGCTAAAAATAACAGGTCCCAACTATAATTACAGTGCTACACCCAAGTTCATTTCTAACACTTCAGATTTCTTTGTATTTTTCTAGAGTTTAGATGATATATAAATTTCCCATAAATCCTGTTATTCACTGTTTGCTAAAGTCATAGGATGAACACAAAGAAAAATATGTTCTCATCCTGCTTAATTATTATCACCAACCCACATAAATGAATTATTAACTGTGATATTTTATTCTGATTCTTTTTTATAAGTATAAAAAAGTATTATGATGTTTGTGTATATGCCACTTTAAAGTTTAATAGAAAATGATTTCCCAAATTTACTTTTGTAAATTTTTTTAATGTATTTGGTACAGGGACTCTACACAGCTCAGACTCAAAGCAATCTTCTTGTTTTCAGCCTTTTCAGTGCTGGGATTATAGGTGTGTGCCAACACGCCCAGTCTTAGTAGTGTAGCATATGGTTCTGGGGATCAATCCTTGGTCTTTGCACTTGCCTAAATAGGCATTTAGCCCACTGACTATCTTGCTGGCCAATTCCCCAAATTGAGCAGTTATCAGGACCAATAGTTTGGCTATTCTGATCTTTTTTCCTGCACATATTTTTTTTTAGTTTTGATTTTGATTAATTAGTAGCTAATCTCATAAGCTAATTTTTCACTTCATTTTTAAATTTATAAGCATATCTGCAAGTCATTCAACTTCTTTGTAAACAATTTTACTGTCACATGACTTATGGATTTACCTTCATATATTTAATCAATTCTCTTTTTTGTGATTTTGTTGTTATTGATTGGGGTTTAGAAATAAGAGATGGAAAATGTCAAGTTGGAGCACACCCTCAAGAGCTGTGTCTTTGAAGACATTACATACTTTCTTTTTGTGTGTGAATACCAATAAAAATGTCTTTACCAAATTTGAGTATTTACTGATACAATAATCACTAGGTCAAAGATTAAAGCAAATTATTATTTTCATCTTTTATTTTAATATATCTTTCGATTTCTGACATTTTAGAATTTAGAAAAGTATAAGAAGACCTCCTCAAAATATCTCACAAGAGATTAACATTTTATTATGCCCTTAATGGCTTTTTGTACCCATATAAATATTTAGATATGTTTCTCATATATTTTATTATTTATAAAACTGAAACATGTAACACATAATGGATTATAACCTGCTTTTTCCAGTTAACTAAATAACTGAGATTTTTTCCATGTCATTAAGTCTCTTGAATTTAAAAACAGAGATGACTAAATGGCATTAGTTTTCTAAAGTACTCTCCTATAGATTATGAATGAGGCGAGGTATAATTAGTGGCAGTTCAGTAGATCTTGAAACACTGCCTTTTCTCACTATCTACATTAACATCAGAGCCTTAGTGAAAAGTTCATACTATATGATAGGGTGTTTTAGTAGGAAAGTAAGAAAAAGAAGAGTAGGGAAGTATGACAGGAGAGAAATATCAGAAAACTTTAACTGATAAGAAAAGCAACCAGCAATACTTTGAAGAAACTGACCAACTCAAAAGAGCGCAAAAACCAGCAAGTCAATCCTTTTTTCTCTATAATACTTATAAATCGTTGACATCAGGGAAAAGACTGTATTATATCGACTAATTCTAAAGCCTCTAGATTTTACCTAAAGAACAGAATAATAGCTGTCACTTCCATTTGCTAGAATTCACTCCCAATCAGCTGTAATTTCTTTCATTGTACCTTAGTGTCCTCATCATCCTAACCACACCACCCTCACCATAACAGCAACGTCCCAGGGTCCTAATATCACCATTATCCACATCATTACCACCATCACTCTAACATCACCATCATCCTCAGGGTCATCACAGCCATCATCATACCCACCATTACCATGTCACCGCCATTGCCAATGACATCACTATCACCGCCATTGCTATTACCACCACCATCACCAGAGTCATCACCAGAGACACCATAACCATCTTCTTACTTTAGTAGGAAAGTAAGAAAAAGAAGAGTAGGGAAGTATGACAGGAGAGATACCATTACCATAACATCACCATCCCCACCATTATTACCAACGCCGTCACTATCTTCATCACCATCATCACTACAATTGCAACCATAATCATTGTCCTAGGCACTTTCCTAATCACTGAGACAAAATACCCAGCACATACCCCTTAAAAAGAATAGAGCTTGTTTTAGGTGCATGGCTAAAATTCATGGTCAGGTGACTCCAAGGCATAAAAGGCATGGTGGAAGGGTCTGGCAGAGGAAAACTGCTCATGTCATGACATCCAGAAAGCAGAAAAAAAAAGGGAGGAGCTGTCATGGGAGAAATACCCTTCCACATCTCATCAGGCCCAACTTCCTAACAGCACAATTAGTTCTACATTGTGTGTTCTTATGATCCAATACTCTTCCTGAAGCCCCACCTCTGAATACATGATAATCCAGGGAAACAGTTTGGACTTAAACCTTTAACAATTACCAGAATTGTTATCATTATCATCACAGTTTTTCCTACCATCATCAGCTTCTCCACAAGTTGACCACTCAACCTTGATTCAAATGGACCAAAGTGAGTTCACCATCTGTGTTACTGTTTTCTGTTGCTGTAGCAAAATTCCTGAGTCTAGATAACTTAGAAACAGATTTACTTATCTTGCAGTTTTGGCATTGAGCCCGAGATCAAGGGACCCCATCAAATTGGCCCTGATGAGGGCTTTGGGAAAGATAACACTACAATGGGATGAATGCTTGTAGCAAAGATCATAGGGAAACACAAGAAGCAAAAAATTGAGGAGGGTCTGGTCTCACGCATTTGTAATAACCTACTCTGAAGGGAGCTGTCAGTAACTAGAGTCACATAACAATGATATTGCAAGGGGCTGGGAAGATGGCTCAGTAGAATAAGTGCTTCCCTGGCAAGCAAGAGGGCCTAAGTTCAACCCCTGGTTCAGCCAAAAATAAATAAATAAAAAATAAAACTAGGTAATTAAGGAAGAGTTAAAAGTAAAACTGAAAATTTCAACAATGATATTGTAATCACTTCTGAGAGAAGTACCTCCAGTGACCTAAACATTTCCCACTAAGATCCAGCTCCTGAAGGTTCTTCAGCTCCCCGCATCACTACATTGAGGAAAAGGTTTCCAAAACATGAGCCCTGGGAGGAAACAGTCCAACCCTGTGCAAAGCGTCATATTCTTCCCAATAATAATTATTCATTGTGTGCTAATATTTTTATTTCCTCCTTGATACTTCCCAAAATTTAGAGCTATTTCATTTTTACCTTTTTTTATCTGTAACTTTGCCTGCACTACAAAATGGGTGAAGACAGAGTCACAATTGTCACAGTTATACCATCCAATCTCTAGTATATTATACAGTGTCTGGCCAATAACAGGTAGTCAATAAAAATCACAGGAATTAATCATTCAACCATTTGACACCAACTCTACCTTCCCCCAAAATATTCTTTTATTGTTGTTGTTTTGTTTTTGTTGTTTTTAATATTTTTAGTATTTTAGTTAAAGGAATCAAACTCAGAGCCTTGTTCTTGCCAGGTAGGTGCTATGCCACTAAGCTACATCCATGGTCGCCCCCCAGATAAACTAAATTCCTTAAGACAAAGAATTGTTTTTCTTGTACCTTGAAATGAAAAATGAGTGTTGTAAGAACTCACTTTTGAACTGTCTATAAACCATGTGGGCATTATTGAGAAAATATTTTATAAAGGCAGAAAAAGTATTCTGATACATAAAAATGGTTTGAGAGGTAAGAACAGAACTATTGACTGAGAAAATTCTCTTTCTTGCATAAGATGAACTCTGAAGCTTAAAATAATTTTTTTTTTTAAAAAGATTTTTACTTATTTATTTGTTTGTAACAGAATCTCACCACATGATTCAGACTCATAGAAATCTTCCTGTCTCATCCTCCCTTCTGCTGGAATTATAAACATGCATCACTACACTTGGGGTTCTGGGGCCAGTATAGCATGCAGTACCAGGGATCAAACTTAGCTTCTTGCATTTGCCAGGTATTAGACCACTGAGCTATTGCCCCAGTTCTAAATTAATTCTTACCTCTCTGGTGTCATAAAGCCCATTTTAAAATGTAAATACTACATAATAGTTCACATATGAATCCACACAGAGACTGTTTGAACAAAGAAAAATGAATAGGTCATTTTGGCTCAGCCAGAGACTGAGGTGCTGGAAACCACAAGAAAAATAAAGATTAGTGAGAACTGGGTCCAGGTAGGCAAGGAGACACCACAAGGACAAGAATGATTTCCTTTAACCCTGATATTTTCTGGATAGACCAGAAATTTGGAAGCATTTTTTAAGCCCACTTCAACAGATGTTTCTGAGTGGGTTGATTCATAATTTATAGGGAGAAGCAAACATCAGAAATTGTCAACTTTGAGACCAGAGCTAAAAATCCAGTAAGAAGTAAACTAAGTGGGGTGTGTGTGTGTGTGTGTGTGTGCGTGCATGTGTGTGTGCACGTGTGTGTGCGTGTGTGTGTGCATTTGTGTGCATGCATGTATGTGTGCATGTGTGTGTGCGCGCATGTCCATAAGCATGCGTGTGTAGAAATTTGAGAGTAGGAAACACAGAAGACATTAGGACATTCAGAAGTCACCTGTGTTGGTGGTATAGTGGTGAGCATAGAACATTCAGCAGAAGAAAGAGCAGTGGAAATGTGACAATAGTCTTACATGGTAACCAACAATGACAAAAGATGAGATGTGATCAAAACACATCGTGAATATTTAAATTTTTAGAAAAGAATGCCATTAAACCTCAAAACACAGCCCCTCAAGTCAAACACATTTATTTGTCTACTTTCTGAAGCATTTCTGGGACAGATCTTTCATGAGTATCTTTATAAAGTATAATAAAAAACACCTAAAGGAAAAAGTGGGCTGGTAAAAATATGTGTACTTCTCTACTTTATTTGGTTCTGGCAATGTGTGACTTCTGACTCTTCCTAAAGGTCAAAATGATCATGAAAGATGAATATTTTTAATTTATTCAGGTCATTGAGGCAACTACGACAGCATAACTAAAGGCTAACATCAAGGTCTCAAAAACGTGGTAAGGCTTGGGGGAGATGAAAGCCCTTCTACATTGTTGGTGGGAATATAAACTAGTACAAAAACTACAGAAATCAGTATGGAATCTTCTCAACAAACTAAATAAAGAAATTCCATTGAAGCCAGCTATAACCATTTTGAGTACCTTGCTAAAAGAGTTAAAGACATTATATTACAGTGAAGCATGAATACTCACACATACAACAGTATGACTCACAAAAACTAAATCTTGTAAATGGCATACAAGTCCATCAAGAGATGAGTAAGGAAAATGTAATCTATGTACACAATAAAGTACCATACTATGAAAGCATAAAGAAAGATAGAACTGTATTTTTAATCACTTGTAGGAAAATGAATATATCTTGAGACCATGATGGTAAGTGAAAGAAATCAGGCATAGGAGGTTAAATGTAACATGGTTTATTTTTTATAAGAGAAAATGTAAATAATTCAAAGAGCAAAAATAAAAGACAAATGACAGGAAACAGGAAGGTATACCTTTTGCAGAAGGCAGTGGGATCTCAGGATGTAGGAAGAGGAGAAGGAGAAGGAAAAAGGATTAAGATCTGCTATGTATATGTATCAACTCTCTAGGATGAGTGTAGCCTTTATATGTGACAGATATGTACTGATAAAAAATGTGACAGATATATACTGATAAAAAAGAATTTTAAGTCCCCCCAAAAAATCATAGATCCAGAACTGCTTCAGAAAGTGGCAAGAACAATGGGGTAAGTGTATTCAAAGTGTAGGAAGTATTTTAAGTAGTCTGAATATTTTGAAGGTGATTAATTGCTATGTGTCTTTTACTGTAATACATTTTTTAAAATTCAAACATTCACTGTATCTGTCAATCACTTCTTGTATTGCACATGTTTTACTAGACAGTGTGGTTAATCACTAAAGTAAAAGCCTTATATGTAAGTCAGTATTAAACCACAGGGGGCATCTAGAAACACTAAATTTTTCCCTTCAAGACTGTAGCAGACAGCAGATTAAAGCACCTGCAAGCAGGCACAGGGGCCAGGGGTTCGATCCCTGAACCTGCCATGCTGACCCCGCCCTGGGGGCACACTGAGATGGCAAATGGGACTGGACACGGTGGCACACACCTGCAATCCCAGCTCTTGGGAGGCTGTAAACAGGTGGATCACTATCAGTCTGATCTAGTAAGATCCTGAACACTCTGTAGACTTCACTAAAATACAAAAAAAAAAAAAAAAAAAAAAAAAAGACTGTAGCAGAAAAATCCCCCAACCAGCATACTTCAATTTGTAGGTGGCCAGGTGACAGTTCCACTTCCAGCTCCTGGAGGAATGCGTACCTGGTCACCCTGATGCATGTGTTAAGAACCAATCCCCAGCTGACAAGCCATTCTGCCTCTTTGTGCTTCCTGCTTGCTTAGACCACTAGAGATCAGGCCTGATATTTTGAAAATGATACCAATCAGTACCCATGGACATAAATAAATCTGCCTCCAAATCCTGGGTGCTGCTTCAGGTGTTTCTGCTTGCTCTTGCAAGACTACATCTGTAAACTTCAAGTATCACCAACAGAAATACCTGCGGGCTCAAGACCCCCCTGCTCATTCTGTGCACACTCCTACCTCCAGACGAGCAGGAGGGAAGAAGCACTTGGCTTCCTCTGACTTCTCTGACAGTCCCTTACCCCCACATGGTTCTCTTTCCTTGACTTCCACTCTCAAGACTGAACAACAAGACAAGCTAACATGAGGCTAATGGTCATCCCACCTTTGAGAAAGCCCTCTCTAAAACCCCATAACTAAAATCAGGAGAAGAAAAATTGCAATATCTACTTTAGGGAAATGAAGTAACAATTTATTATCTTTGATTGCATTGGACAGGACTAGGAAACAGATGTTCTCCACTATTTTCACAAGAAACATTTGATCACCTAATAAGACTGACTCTCACATTGATCCCCCTTTTCAAAATGTGTCTGTAATATAAAATACCCCCTCCTGAAGCAATATCTAATATAAAGTGATGTTAAGAAATACTGATGTTATAAACAAAAGAAAATGTATTAGGCCCAGCATTGTTATGTAATCTACACATACATTGGTAATTAGATGTGTTAACCAGACCATGGGGCTAGGGTCGAGGGAAGGATTTAGGTTTGAAAAGGTTGTACTACATTACCTCTGCAAAAACCAGCTGGGCTAGCAAGGGCTTTTTTTTTACTGGAGCAAACTCATGATTCCCACAACAACTGTAAGTTAACCAGTTACATATATAGTATATTATGACACGAAAATTGATGCCACACACAGAAATGCTAAATACTACACATGCTTGAGGGGTACAAGTCATTGTTGCTATGGGTCCCATAAGTTCTAAGTGGCATAAAAGTGGAGTTGGACCACCTGAACAACTTGGATCATGCATCTGTGGAAACCCAGTGCATTTGTGCACCTGACAAATCTTTATTGAGTGCCTACTTTGTGCAAGGAATTGTGCTAGAGGCTGTGCAAAAATACATCCTCTGTTTCTGAGAGTTCGAGGCTAGCCTGGGCTATAAAGTGAGTTCAAGGGCAGCCTGAACTGCATAGCCAGATCCTGACTCAACAAGAAACAAACAAACAAACAAAAACAAAGTTGTGAAGTAGGAACAAACCATTTACAAAAATGTAACGAGGATACATTATTCATTGGTAAACATTTGGTTTTATTCTGTAATTTGAGCTAATGTAACTTGTATTTTCTTATAGTGTGATATAACTTATATTTCTAAAGAAAGATACTGGTTCTTATCTAAATTGTCTTTTGTAACAGATTACAATCAATAAAGTTGGACCAACTTATTAAAAAAATTAAAGCCCCCACCTGTATCGACTAGAACCTAACACTTCCACAAGGAATGAGGGAATTCCCCTCTCTATGGCCAGACAGTAGGTTCCATATTTTTCACATGTTATGTGAATGAAGAAATCTATTCAACAGAAATGCTGTTAGAATCTTCACCCAGATAACCACTACCTCACCTTAGCATCTGTCTCCTAAAGCTAACCCTTTAATGCCTGCTGCTCTGTTGACTTCTGTTACACTCAATGTGTTGGTCCATTCCTTCCTCCTCATGGTCCTTCCCAACTCTGTCTTTAAATCACTAACACTATTAACACCAAAGATCTGAAGTTTCCCTAAATTCCTCATTCTTAGTGTCTACACTAATTTATACATGTCTGTTTCCAAATGGTATCGACGTATACCACAAATCTCAATAAAAAATACATACATAGTTATGTTACAATATAGGTAATGTTTTTAAAAACTGAGATCATATTATATATAAGGTGAACTTATAGCACTCTTGGGTGTTAGAATTCACTCAAGTACACCCTAGTCACCTAAGACTCAAGTTAAAAAGCATATGGGAGAAGATTACAAAGAATATGGAAGATTTCCTTCATACCCTTAACCTCAGAAATTTCGAGGTCTAGATGCTACAGTTGATTCATTATACCTGGAATCAATAGAACAGTAATGTATGTCTGCATGTCCCATTCATGTGATTGCTTGAGGGACAGGGTGTGATAAGGAATTAGGACCAGGCAAGGCACTCAGAAAGCTGAGGCAGGGACCCACTGTGAGTTGGAGGCCAGCCGGAAGTGTGTGGTGAGACCCTGAGGGAACAGTGGAAAGAACAAAGAAAAAGGAAGAAGGAAAAATAAAATAACTTAATTGTTATAGAAATGGTCATAGAAAATAGATCGATATAAAAAAAATATTGAAAACACCCACTTCTGCTTTTCCTATGTTAAAATTTTTATTATTTTCATTTTTATGGTACTGGGGATTGAGCCAGTTGCTCTTTAATTGAGCAACATTCTCAACCCTTTTTGAGCTTTGAAATTTTTGAAATTGTTTCCTGACTATACTTGGTTGACTTTTTGCCTTGCCTTGCTTTGCCTTGCCTTTCTTTTCTTTTTCTTTCCATTTCCTTTATTTTATTTTTCCTTTCCATTCTTTCATTTTTCCTTTCCCTTCTCTTTCTTTCTTTAAATAAGCAAATGTCTTATGCTTAGGGAAAATCAGAAGTAGTCTGAGAGCCGTGGGGTAGGTGCCCAGAGAATGAGATTCATCTGGCTTGGCCACTTTGGTCAAATCCACTGTCTGTGAGTTTAACACAAGGGTCTTGACTCCACTGGAAATCTCTTTCCTACAAACATATGAATTTAATACTTCATTACAGAAGGATCACATCACATCTGCTTACATATACCCATGCCTGCTATCAGTTCCAAAGTAGGTAGGACCTAGCATTCCTGGATCCTACAGATTTGCTCAACTAATGCACAGTGAGAATTTACTGAGTGAGTGATTTTTTATTTTATTTTTTTTTGCTATCAACAAATGTTTATGTTCAGTAGCTCTAGGTCCAAGGCTTGGACTGAGCACAAGGAAGAGATGACACCAAATAAGACTTTACAGGATAAACCCCTAGAGTTCATCAGTAAGGCAAACAGAATTCAAGTCTGCAATGATCTTAATTAAAAATGGAATGTGCATGCAAAAATAGGCACAGTGCCCTCTGTGACTCAGAGGAGGCAAGGCTGGTGTACACAAGCTGGAAAGGGTTGCTAGAGGGGCAGAGATGGCTGAAGCAAGTAGCAGCTGTAGTGGAAAGTCAAAGGTATAGTTGAAGAAGCTCCAAGTGGTTAGTAAAAATGAGCAATGTGATTCAATGGGGCTGAAGTTTGAAGTCTGAGTGAGAGACTATAAATAAAACTGGGGAAGTGGGTTGGGACTGCATGACCAAACTCAGCACCAAGTCCTTTAAGGAAATTTCCCAGGATCAGGTTGAATGATCAAGCCACAGCACATGGAAATCTGATTCTGCCCCAACTCCAATCACATCCCTGCTCTCTTCATCTATTCACCATTCAGAATTTTGTGGGTAACAGTTGTTGGAAATCAGAAATGTGTAAAGGTCACTGATATAAAGAAACACAAGATGAGGTTTGATCCCGGCCTGCTGTGCCGGCCCTGCCCCTGGGGCACACTGAGACTGGGTGTGGTGGCATGTCTATTTAATCCTAGCACTTGAGAGGTTAAAAACAAGAGAATTACCAAGTCTGATATATCTAGTGAGACCCTGTAGACCCTGAACTAAACACACACACACAAAAAAAAGGAAACACAAGACTAGGAAGACAAAAGTACCAGCCACTATAATAGAAAAGTAGTAAGAGGAATAAAATTCTACAAAAGAAGGGTTATCAAGAATGAACAAAGAGAAATCCTGTAAGCTCTGTCTACTCACTAAGGACTCAAGAGGACTGCAGTGCCAAGGTGAGCTGATGGGAAGGCTCTGACACCCTTTGCAGACACAAGAAAAGCTAGAGATGGAAACAGAGGTTGGCTCCACGAGTGTGAATCCCAACTCTGCAACTTAATCACACTGAATTAATCAGGGTGTAAAGTTCTTAGAATAGTGTCTGGCATATAGCACAATTTACAGTCAAATAAGTGTTCACTGTTATTCATTAGATGGAATGGGATTGCAGAAAAGACAGCTTAGGAGGCAACAAGATGCAGTGAAGGGAAAATCGAGTACTGTATCTAGGTGGATGTGATAAAATTTAAAGCAAATAACAGAAGTAGTCATGATGGGGAGCAGGTTAGAGAATAGATAGATCATATATATGATATGTATATCACATACATAGGGCAGGAGCAATGCCTTCACTCCTACGTTGCTGCATAGCAGGCTGACTGCAGTCAACAATTATGTACATTTCAAACTAGCCAGAAGAGAGGATTTTGAATAGTCACACCAAAATAGATGCATAAATATTGAGGTCATAAATATGATAATTATTTTGATGGACAATTATATGTATATGTATTAAAACATGTTATACCATAAATAGGTACAATTATTATCTTTTAATTAACAATGAAATAAAAACTTTTTTTGGAAAAACGCATGATCAGCAACATATCACAGACAAGTAACACGGGATGAACATTTCCCTCTCTTCTACAAGGGGAATTTTAGGAGGGAGGGCGTGACGGTGTAAGCGAAAGCACAAGTGAAGTGTGAAAAACAAAAAAGAAGTGATGTGTGACAGTAATAAAGTGAGCTCATGTGGCTGTGGCCTTCTTCGCATCCGTGCACTGTGCTGCCTTATTTATGTCACTGCAGCCCTCTCACGTGGCCATTTTCATCAGTTCCTCCTCCATTGTGCAAGACACTGGGGCACAGAGATGCTAATTTAAGGGGCGCAAGCCATAAAGCCACAAAGGCCTGGGCCTGGGCATCCACAGCTTGCGTTCTGTTGTTCCTCCTTTATGTCTTGATCACTGGCAAAGGAACCCTGAGGATGGAGGAGAAACAAGCGCCAGAAAGTGGTCAAGCCAAGTCCTTAGCAGTCGGTTTCTTTAACAATATTTTACTATTTTGAGTATGAGGAGAAAAATGAGTCACTTGTGGCTTAGTGTCTCGTCAGTTTTCTCATGAAATTGCCCTGGTTTGTATAATTCTAATGACATATGAAGTACTGAATAGACAGATGTTCGTGAATTCCCAAGGCATCTCTGAAAAGTCACTCAGCACTTTTGACTTCTTTTTATTTTAATTTTATTTTTTATTTTTTTGTATTTTTAGGGAAGGATCTACAGGGTATGTAGGGTCTCACTACTAGATTGGATTCATAGTGATCCTCCTATTTAAAGCCTCCTAAGAGCTGGGATTATAGGCACACACCACCATACCCAGTCTCAGTTGCCACCTAAGCAAGCCCCAGGAGCAGGGCTGGAATGACAGGCCCAGGGATTGAACCCCTAACCCCTTGACTTCTTTTTAAACACAAGTAATGGATACACAAAGATAGTGACTTTCTATTTTCTTTTCTTTTTTTTTCTGGCAGAACCGGGAAATGAACTCAGGCCCTTGCGCTTGTCAGGGAAGTGCTTATTCTACTCAGCCATCTCCCCGGCCCCAGGATGGTGACTTTCTACATGAAGAATTATGTAGAAGGAACCTCAGAAACTGAGTACTGGGCTTCTGATTCCATGGTTAATGTAAAATTTGTATTTCTCTGCCTGTAGGGGATTTTTTCAGGAGTGATCCCTTCAAAAGTCTTGTTAAAAATATTTGAGAAGGTAAGCCTTCAATAGGGGCCAGTTAGAGTCAACTACTAAGAAAATAAGGTAGAAGCAGGCTGTGGAAGTTGAAGTTTGCCACATCAGGCAGTTGGTCCATGTAGAGAACAAAAGAGTGATAGAATCTGGGAGAGGGGAGATAGCTCAGTGATCTAAGTGAGTGCTTGGCAAGCACAAGGACCCAAGTTCAATCCACTGTGCGGGCGTGCCAGCCACCGAAATGAGTATGAACTATGTTAAAAAAAATAGTCAGAAGGGAAAGTTGTGGGGATTTATCTGAGGATTGAGGACAGCATGAACTGAAATGGGCAAGGAGGGAGAGTGAGCATCATTTAGCATGAGTGAGGAAAGGATGAAGCACAAGAACAGCCATGATGAGGAAGCTGGTTAACCAGGAAAAGAGATGAACCCAGGCAGACTTGACAGTCTGACCACACAACCCCTCTTCTAGAAACCAGCACTACTAGGCTCAAATACGTTCCAAGCTCTTCTCAATAGCCGCTTCATGAGAGCTCTGAAGAAACTCGTGTATGGCAACTCTCTGGTTCCTCTGTGCCGCTGCATCTCAGGTTTGATAAATAGTGGGCAGCCATCTTGTTGCTATGGTCAAGTCTTAATTTTTTTTTTTTTTTTGATGCAAAAATCCTCAATAAAATCCTAGCAAATAGAATACCTCAAATCATCAAGAAGATCATACACCATGACCAGGTAGTATTCATCCCAGGGATGCAAGGATGGTTCAATATTCAGAAAGAATGGCTATCATAAGGAAATCAACCAACAACAAATGTTGGAGAGGTTGTGGGGAAAAGGGAACGCTTCTCCACTGCTGGTGGGAATGTAGACTGGTACAACCATTGTGGAGGTCAGCGTGGAGACTCCTCAAAAGAGTAGGACTAGAAATCCCATTCAAGCCAGCTATCCCCCTACTGGGAATTTTCCCAAAGAATTTGGATACATTGTACCATAGAGATATATGTGTACCTATGTTTATAGCAGCACAATGTGTGATAGCAAAATCTTGGAAACAACCAAGATGTCCATCACATGAGGAATGGTTGAAAAAGATGTGGTATTTCTATATAATGGAGTATTATTCAGCTATTAAGAATGATAAGTTTGAAGCATTTATACTGAAGTGGATGCCACTTGAACATATACTCA